>JBBMKE010363812.1:0-24523 GCA_037834125.1 Lippia alba | reverse complement strand
ATCGCAAACCCAAACAAGAGCATATAAAGAAGTGTTGCCTTAATTCGTTATTTTATTCAAAGATTGTCTGTGATTACTATAAGGGAAAATACAAAGCGGATATTATAATCGGCTTTCTAGGGCACTATTCCCAACACTAGTAACTAAAGGTTCTGCTATTGAACCAAGATCTGGATTGCTACAGGAATTCCATGATAGAATTGTTACCCACCGAGTTTACTACTCTCCATCTATAAGACCGTTTGGTTCCATTCATCATGTGACACGTGGAAGAAATTTTGTGTACGTGTCACACATTTATTAGAACCAAGTTGCAATTTGTTACAAAATAATAGTTGAAGATACAAATGTAGACTTTTTATAGTTCAAAATGCAAAGTCCAAAAACCACGATAGTACAAGGATATTCAAAATATTTATTCCAAAATTTTAATAAAATGCGACAATTTGAAATATTTTAAAGTTTGAATAAATAATTGAAAAAAAATTGTCATAATTTGGAGGACTACTTGTGTTTTTCTCATAATAAAAATATAAAGTTCAATTCAAGTTTCTTTAAATTTATTAAAGATTAGAAATATATGTATAAAATATTAAATTTCTCAAGTTGGGCACGATTTGCTTTGTTCATTTAATCTGAATACTAAAAACCCAACACAAACAGAAACTCGATAAAAATCTCAAACCAAACTTGAACAATATCGTATTTGATTCGCCTAGACTAATCATTTACGGTCCTAGCCGATAGTGTATACTCATGTTAAAGACGTTAGAATCATCGACATGATTTCCTACTAAATTCGATAAGATATCCCCACAAACAAATCCGGGGTCTCCAATAATAAGTCGAATTGAGATAATTAAAATTATCAGTTTCGGGTTGGAGAGTTAAGAGAGATCAGAAAAATGATTCATTTGGATC
Organism: Lippia alba; assembly: GCA_037834125.1. NCBI lineage: Eukaryota > Viridiplantae > Streptophyta > Magnoliopsida > Lamiales > Verbenaceae > Lippia > Lippia alba. The sequence continues at coordinate 23,602 of JBBMKE010363812.1, read as the reverse complement.
GACGAGCCTTTTCAGCTGTAACATTTCGAAGGACATTTTTTCTTAATCTAGAGTGTTCTTTTTTTTGTTAAGAGCATCGAACTAGGAGTGGTTGCCCGGGTTTCTCGAGCAAGCAGTCGTACAATTGTCTGCCCTCATTCCCGAGTCGCATTAGCGCAAGTCACGAGAGAGCAGCAGTTCGCGATTTCCAAGTTCTCCTTATTCGAAGTCAAGACAACTTCTTTCTCAGAAGTGCAGCAAAGAAGATGGCTTTGGGGTTCACTGTGGCGTGGAATGTGCTAATTAACTACATTAATTTAATTTATGTTCAACGAGTTAGTTAAGAAAAGCCAATCAACTAATATTCTAGATGGTGTATCACTTTCACCACACGGATTTGCAAATGGAAAAAATGATGTGAACAAACAATTTAAAATTCAAAAATACTGATCTAATTTGTGAGGTATTAACCAGTTACAATAACACACAGTAGTTCATAATCACAATCGTTGACTAAGGTAACTAACTGAGATTTTTAGTCACTAATAATGCAATGATTTTAAAATTGTCAAACATTTAGGAGAGTCAACGATGTTTATGAGAAACGTAAACACAAGGGCTATGAAGGAAAATATTATATAGGGCCGTAAACGGATATTAAGCGGATAGAATGTATGATTATCATATTCTTATCTGTTTATGATTCAAATGGATACGAATAATATCTTTTTAAACGGATTCGTATAATATTGTCATTAGACGGATATACAGAGGATTCGGACGAATATTGGTTTTTAACGGATTTTCAACTATTTATTTTTAACATAAATTATTTAAGTTTATAATTTTAGATTTTTAATCGAACTTTCAACCATTCATTTATAACATAAGTTATTTAATAATTATATGACTTTGGATGTATGTATTTTAGACCAAATTAAAAGAGAAATATTTTCATTTTTTAGTGAATTTATAGAGATGGTGGAATTATAAAATTTATCAAAAAATTGATTTGAAATGTAATAATTTTATTAAATGTGTTACTTACATTATTTCCTCAAAAATATTTGAAATAAACATTTGGTCACTATTAAAACCTAAGTTTATCAATTAATAAATGCAGTAAGAAATTTACTTAACACCTAATAAAATTATTATATAGATACACAAGCAAGTGTGTGTATATATATATATTTCAATATAATATATTATTTATCGGGATACGGATTACAGATAAATAGACTAACGGATATATCAAACGGATAATGAAATGGATCGAATGTTTTATTATCATATCCTTCTCCTTTTATAATTCAGATGTCTATAATCAGATACAGATAATATCCAAATTAATATAAATAATATCCTATTTAAACGAATTCGAATGCCGGCGGATATTGAATTTTCGAATATTTATTTACGGTGTTAGAAAAAATGATACTGCATTTAATGGCCAATTTGGAAGAATTGAACATTTCAATGGCCTGACCATGGAATACGATTGGATTATTGAAATGCCTTAATATTTTATTTTTTCATCAAAACATTTTGAAATTTACAGATGACATGTCAGAAGTCTAACTACTGGAATTCATTCACAGATAATCTACCAATGGATGATTATGGTTAGAAGAATTCGTTTACGTATGACCTATCAATAGAGGAATGTAATTAGAAGATGGAGCAAGGAATATAATTAGAAGAATTCGATTTCAAAGTCATTTCTTTGGAGGAAAATTCCATAACTACATGGGCTGCATTAATTAGTTATTGCCGGTCAAACTGCACCTTAGAAGCAACAAAGGTATCAATCTATTAAATTAATTTGTGAAAGTCGACTTTCTCTTAAATCTTGTATTTTTTGAAGGTCGTGTCAACATTGCAAATATATTATTAAATGTGAAATTAATATGTGTATCGGATATATTATGTAATGAATATATAACTTGATAAAATATATGCGAAAATGTAAAAAAAATTCAACGGATAATTTGAATTGCAATCGATTATCTTTCTCATGCTTCCTTGTTCAAAAAGATAATTTTTTTTTATAATTAATCAAAAACAATAATATCATTTGAAATTAATGAATTTAATTTCACTTTCGGGGCTGAAAGAAATGGCGGAAATAATTTTACTAGCTTGTCAAAATTACATCGATCATATTATAACACCACGAAGTGATATATTAGCTTTTTGGTTTTACAATAGTTTTAACTCATAAAAACTTGTGTTTTTTCTGGAGTGAGAGCAGTTTTATTTTCTTCTTCCTTTGTGATCTTAGATCTGCAATGGTTACCCCTAATCGGACCTAATTCGAGTGCGGCTAGTCAACGCGCTCAATGCAGGGTGCTCCTCCTGGGGTTGCAGAGGATCAAACATCTGTCTCTTTCGTCACTTATGGATAGCTACATCTACTTCAAAACCCAATTAGATGGAGACACGCCTGATAACGAGTCAAATTGTATGATTTTCACTGTCTTTAAAAGTATTAAATCTAGCTTTGAGAATATTAGTTTTATTCTATTAGACATAGAGCAAATATGGTTGTCTACAAATTTATTAAAATTACAACATTGAGCCTACCTTGTTTCTGCTGAAAACTGAAAAGTCTACATGATATTAATCTAGATTCATTTTCTAGATAAGTTCTTATTTATTTAAGTACACTAGTAATTGCACGTGCGTTGAACGTATTATCCCACTTATTTTTTTATTTTTATTTTTATTTTTTTGTTTTTGTTCTTGTTATTTTTGTTTATTATTGTTCTGTTTTTGAAATATAATTTATTATTTTTACTATATTTTAATTATTTAAACATGTTCTTCGATATTCAAAATTACAACTCTAATATCATTCTTTATTTTGTCCATAACCAAGAGTATTCCATACCACTTTTCAAACTTTGGATTTGAAAATATATATTTCTAATTGATTTTTCTTACCATACAAGGAGAATTCCTTTTTTTTTTAATTATTTTCTATAACTTAGTTTTTTCTTACATATTCTTGTATTAATATGTAATCCTTAGTATGAATGTCAAAAGGAAAAATTGATAGATTTGTATCTTGGCTATGTGACCAATTCTTCTTGTGGTATCTTTTAAGAATTGGATTAAACATATTTCTCAGCATAACTAAGAATATTTACTAGGGAAATTTTCAAAAATAATATACCAACTAGACCCATTTTGCGCTTTTGGGACACAAACTTTTTCGGTTACAAAAATGTCCCGCAACTCCAAAAATCTTGTAAAATCATGCAAATTTTCGCCGGAGTTGGGAAAACCAGCCGGAAAGCTGACATGGCATCCCACATGGCCAATATATTCAATATGTGGCTAAACCACTATAGACACGTCATAAACCACTATGGCCAATAATTTATTCATATTATTATTTTTTATTTCTTTCCCCTTTCTTTTTTGCTCTTGGCCTTTTCGCCTTTTTCCCCCCTTCCAGAATCCGACCACCATTGAACATCCCCATCTCCACTGACGGCAATCCACCATCACCACCTCGCTCACCACTCTCACTGCCATCACAACCACCGCACCAACACCACCGGCCGCCACCGCATCACATACCCACTCCCACTCATATGCAACTCACATCCGCACAAAGTCCACAACCTCTCTCACACACATAGAGATCTGCAATAGACGCAATATAAAACGCATCTGGAAACTGGGGCTGGGTAGGGGGTGTTCGCCATCGGTGATAGCAAGTGCAAGCCAGGTGGTGATGGTGTTCGTCGGTGGTTGATGGCGGCGGCGACGGTATGTGCTTGCGGAGGTGGGGGCCGTCATAAGCCTGCAAATTGATGGTGGTGCGCCGATAGTATCCGTTCCAAATCTGGTATGTGCCTGCAATTCGTCCACAACTCTTTCAAATCTATGCGTGTGCGATTTAGTTTATCGATGTGTGTGCTTGGTTGGAGTCTGTGGTGGTGCAAAGAAGGGTTGATGGTGATGGTGGTGTGAAATAGACGGTGTGGCGGTCTAAAGCTGGCGGAGGTGGTGGTGGTCGGGAAGAATGAATTTTGTTGTCGTTGGTGGTGTGGCGGCGACGGAGTAGCAGAAATATTGCAGAAGACATTCACTTTTTTTTCTTTTTTTTTCGGATTTCTCATAGAAGAAAAGATATATATTTTTTTTCTCTTTGAAATTTAATTTATTTTTTTTCATTTCTCAAAAAAGAAAATAATAAATTTTCTCATTTTTATTTATTTATTTTATTTATTTTTTAAATATACATGTGAAATAATAAAAATATATACAAATTGGATATTGTAAATTGGTTAAAATCTGAAAATTTTCCATTCATTGCATAAATTATAAATATTAATTTTGTAATATAATACGAATATATTTGTAATAATCCCTTAAATATATGAACAAACAAGCCTTTAAAAAAAATCATAGGGTTAATTTTAAAATTTAGAATTTATGGTTTCGATTGTATGTGTAATGTGTATGCAATTTGCTAAAAAATTTGTATATATTATTTGCCCTAAATTAATAATAATTTGTATTCAATGATTCAAGAAAAATATTTATATAATAATTTGCAAGATTATATTTATTAAATTAATAAATAATTTATATTTATTCTTATTTATTTTAATGAGTGCAAAATTTTTATTTTTCATTTTGCTTATGTGTAAGTCCACATAAGCTGCAATTTGGCAAAATTTTCATATGTGGCAAGTCCATTTCGGCCACATAAGCGTCAAAGACATGTCACAAGCGGTTTTATGAAAATTGAGCGGTTTTCCCGCCGGTTTTCCCAACTCCGGCGAAAATTTGCATGATTTTTCAAGATTTTTGGAGCTGTGGGATATTTTTGTAATCGGAAAAGTTTGTGTCCCAAAAGCGCAAAATGGATCTAGTTGGTATACCATTTTTGAAATTTTCCCTATTTACTAATTGAAAATGTCATTGAAAGTATCACTACACAAACATCGAAAATTACAGAAAGTTTAAATTAAATTCTAAATAATTAGCCAATTATTTTAACAGATGAGAAATTAATTGTATCATCCAAATCTAATTCGACAAACCATAAAAAAAATTCAAAACCTATTCTTAATCATAAAATCTTAAAAATGATAAGAATTTAAACTATTTCAAATATTTCAGCTGAAGCAACAAGAAAAATGAAATAGAAGAGAAAGAAAGTAATGGAGAAATTAATGAGTTGATGTTCCTCTGATTCCATTTGATTGAAATATTGTTAATTTTCTAGAATCATGGTATTAGTTGGTCGTTTTCAATATGGTCCTAACATCAACTTCTATTGAAAAGAATTTTTTATGATTGGTTCATAATGATTTTTAAATTTTTAAATAATTATTTTTCATAAATGTATATCAATTTGTATTGATACTCATATAATCATATATTTTGTCTTCCTTCAAACTTATAATTGCTGGATAAAACAATATAAAATGTAAAGCTATACATATGCCGCAAATAATTGACAAATTATTTTAATGATGAAAAACTAATTGTATCATTTAAATTAAATTTAACAAACTATAAAAAAATTTCAAATTTTCTCTTAATAATAAAATCTTTGTGAACTTAGGATTTAAATATTTAAATATAGCTAAAAAATTTAAATTGTTTGTCCAGATATACCCAAAATGAGAGACAAATTGACAATTTATCTATTTCTATATTCTTCTTATTGTTATTGTGTCCACAACAAATTACTAAATTCCTAGCATATTAATATCCAGCATAGAAAATACGTTATAATTAAACAATATAAATATAAAAAAAATATTATGAAAACAAGTACCACATTGCCAATAATTAGAATTGGTTTACCTTTCTCTAGTATGATGAATACGTACTCTCAATAATTTTTATTGTTTCATCTAATAATATTCCTAATTTATCGTGCTTTCCAAAACTAAGTTTGAATACTATAATAAATCGATACCTTTTGAAGGGAGTTTCAAAATGAATGGAAACATAAAAATGAGAGAATTCATGTCAATAAATAAATAATGATCATAATTATAAATGAAGAGAGTACAAAGAGTCGAAATAATTGAAAGAGTTGATACATAAATAAAGTTGAATCTATTCAATAACATCGAATTAAGTAATTAAATTAATGAACTAATTATATCTGGACCCTAATAGTTAGAAGAATTTACACATATTGATTTTATATTGATTAGTTTGATAAATTTCATGTCTACATATCTAAATTTAATAATACTAATAAAGATAATGTGGTTGGACATTATCTATATAGTTTATCTTTTTTTTTACATTATTCATTTTTTTTTTTGAACAAATGGAGCCCACAAGGCTCTTTATTTTCATTACTAATTAAAATTATATTATCTAAAACATCACTTGATTAAACCTTTTAAATAATAATGAGCGATTGAGTGATAAAGTTTAAAGTCTAGTTTTTTAGAAAACGTTTGTGTACAGAGGATAATTGAGTATAATCGAGTCATGAACAATTAACTATTATGATTTAAATAAATTTCTAAATTATAAATAATATAATATTTTAAAACTTGTAAAGATATAAGTATGAAAAATTCAAAGTCATAATAATTTGTATCTTAATTCAATTTTTATTTTTTAAATAATAATATAACATTTTCAAATATAATAAATAAAAATATATGTGTAAAAATAAATTAAAATCTATCTGTAAACGCTCCTTTAAAAATTAGATGATTAACTCGAAATAAATAAAAGATACACAAATAATTTTCTATCATCTTCAAATTATTATGGATTATGGTCGTCACTTTCTTAAGATTAATTTTCAACGTACTTAATCGCTAGGTATTACTTACAATTAGCAGATGAAAAGGCTAATTACTTTTGTTCAATAAATAATGAATACATTTTTTCACAAGTTTTAATATGTTTTCTTTAATTTTATCTTGTTAAAGAAATTATCCAATCATAAAATATTTTTATTAGATAAATTTTATATGAGTATTTTATTTGAAAAACAGAGAAAATAGTAGACTTTTACAATAAGTATTTCTCCAAATATAAGTATAAATACTATACAAAAATCGAAAGCTTGTGAAAGAAGTTTCAAAATTAGCGGAAACTACAAAAATGGAGGATTCATGTTACCAAATAAATAAGTTATTCAAATTATGAAAAATAATAATAATTAACATAAATGAGAATATGGAGAGTGCGGATAATTGAAATAGTTGGGACTTAAATAGAGTTGAATTTATTCAATAACATTCAATTATATATAAAATTAAATTTATCAAATAATCATATTAAATTGGATAAGGGGCAATTATGTCAATTCACCATGATAAAAAATAAGTGTCCACATTTTTATAATAGTATAGATATAGATATAGATATATATATATGTATTTTCTATTATTCATTATTTTTAGTAGTACATGAATTAGTATATTCATGAATAGTATGTCAAGAACCTTATTAAATGTAATACATGAACTAAATCTAAGTTCATGTCTAGAAAATCATATATATATATATATATCTTATGTACTAGACTACTAGTCTTTTTAAAAGTTAATCAAATCATTTTTATTAAGTGAAATAGAGTCACTTTCTTTCCCCACTCTTATTTGTGAGTTTAAATGTTAAGTGTGTATTCTTGCTCTCCAATTTCTAACAAAGTGGTGTCAGATTTAGCGCCAATTTTATTTGGAGACAACGCAAAAATGACGAATGTTCTCCTTTTTCAAGTCGGGTTGGCGAGTCAGGTCGAGATTTGACACCCTTAGATTAACTATGATAGGGATCCTGTAGATGGAGTGCATGGTGATTCTGTAGATGGCGTGCGTGGTGATTGGCGTAAAGCTGATAGTGTGGATGTTGGCTTGTCTGATGGTGATGGAGGTTTGGGAGAAGCTTCACAGTAGGTGTGGCGAAGTGCAAGAAAGAAGCAGAAACCAAGGTTGCAACAGGATTACAAGATGTCGTAATTTAAGTGCTTTGAGAGAGTCCAAGTTTATTGGTTATTTCCTTATTGAATTATTGTTGAGTGATACTTTGTTATTTCGGTTTTTGCTTAGGTATCCCTGGTTTATGGGATCGTAGCTAAGTTTGGTGGAACTCTCATAATTTCGGTTAAGCAATCAATATCAATTTTTCCTTTAACCTAAAGTTCTATTTTCTCTCTTCAACCACCGTTTCACCCTCCGGCGGGCTCTTTGCCGGATTATCCACGAGTTAGGGACGACTCTAATGTCTATTGTATAGTGATATCTATCATTGGTGCTTTGATTCATAATTTCATCGAGTTTGATTATGGCCGATTCAGTCAGTATTAAGATGTTTGAGGAATTCAAGAAATTAAGTGAAACGAATCAGCGCGAGTCTCAGAAGCAGTTGGAGACACACTTGCCGCGATGCAAACTTTGAATCAAGCGGTCCAGACTTTACAACAACAGTTGGGGACGTTGACGGCTCAGCCATCTACGGCGAGTTAGTCGCCTGTTCACGCGGTGATACCGCGGCGGGAGGAGGCCCCAAATCCGTTCGGGGGCAACGCAACTACCAAAGTGTGTTTGGATATGCCGAAGAGTGATCGGACGAATCCTTTGGGTTGGTTGTTCCAGGCACACGAATATTTTGTGTTCTATGGGATTCCGGCAGAGTCATGTTTATCTATGATGGGTTGATGCTGCAAGGAGCCGCCTTGGAATGGTTCCAGTGGCGCCAGTGCAGCCATCTTTTGGAGTCGTGGGAGGATTTATCGCAAAATTTAAGCTACGATTCGACCCTTTGAATTACGTCGATTACTTTGGCATGCTCGCCAAAGTCCAACAAATCGGGTCCGAGGCGGAGTACTTATCGCCGTTCGAGAAGATCTTAGTGAACGTTACCGATGTGTTGGAATCGAATTTGCAATCTCTATTTCATTCGGGATTAAAACCCCATCCGCAGCATGAAATTCTCCTCCTGAAGCCGACAACCTTGACCGCTTCGTTTGCCCTAGCAAAACACAGTGCTTGGTCATCACACTCTCAACCACGACAATTTGGGAGGTCAGCCTTCACAGCCCGACAGTAGGGCATCAGTAGTGGCTGTCCGATGGTGCGAGGAGTCACACATCCGTTACTGCCAACCTCCGTTGCGAAATTGTTCTCTCCAGGTGGGACATCTCCGAATATCCCAATTAGGTGTTTAACTCGAGAGGAACATAAAGCCTGGGAGGATAAGGGATTATGTTACAATTGTGTCACGAAGTGGCCTCGTGGTCATCATTGCGATCGTGATCTGTTATTCATGGGGGATGAGGAGGACAAGATTGATGCCGATGAGGACGGGGATGAGAATGTGGCTGTCACGGCTGATGTGTCGACTCTTAACAGTATTGCTGCAGGACAGACACCCCATTGTTTCAGGTTGGCGGGCATGATTGGAGAGATGATAGTGAGTGTGTTGATCGATGGTGGTAGTACCCACAATTTCATACATCCTTCAGTTGTGGAGAAATTGAGTATTCTGGTGAGCACGGTTGCTCCATTTCGTGTGTTTATTGGTAATGGAGAGTACTTGCTATGCAAGCAATAATGCTTAAGAGTCCAGATATTATTACAAGGTCATACATTTCCGGTTGATGTGTTTGTCCTTTTGGTGCATGGTTCACTTATGGTTCTGGGTGTCCAATGGTTGTGCTTGTTAGGGCGCGTGGCGCATGACTATGCTAAACTGACCATGGAATTCGGATGGCAAGGTACTAATGTGTTGCTCAAAGGGGAATTTGAGATGCCCAAGGAGGTTTCCTTGCATCGATTGTGCGTATTGCAGGCAACAGTGGTTATCTCGGCTTATTATGAGCTCATTATTGAGCAGCTTTCTGCAACGGCCGAAGGAATGGGATTCCGCCTGGAGTACCCGCGGCTGTGGCAGCGGTATTGAAACGTTTTCAGGTGATCTTTGACGTTTCCAGTTACCGTCTCCTTGCTAGAGTGATCACCGCATTAGCTTGTTACCTAGCTCAGTTCTAGTGAATGTGCACCCATATCGCTACCCTTATTTTCAGAAGTCCGAGATTGAGTGATTGGTTCATGAGATATTGGAGCAAGGTCTAATTCGGCCTAGCCGCAGTCCGTTTTCTTCACCCGTCCTTCTAGTGAAAAAGAAGGATAACTCGTATCAATTTTGTGTGATTATAGGGCCCTTAATGCCGTAACTGTGCCGGATCATTTTCCTATCCCCACTGCCGACGAGCTATTCGATGAATTGGGGACTGCACGATACTTCACGAAGTTAGAGTTGCGTTCGGGTTACCATCAAATACGCATGCATTAGCGGGACATCTATAAAACCGCGTTTCGTATGCACGAGGGACATTATGAGCTCCGAGTCATGCCGTTAGGATTGACGAACGCTCCTTCAACGTTTCAGGCTTGCATGAACAGGCTTTTCGTAGCCCATCTTCTTAAGTTCGTTATTGTGTTTTTTGATGACATTTTAATTTATAGCCCATCTATCTCGAATCACGTAACTCACTTGGAAGTTGTGTTATCATTGCTGAGAGCTAATGAATTCTTTGTAACGCTTTCAAAGTGTTCGTTTGCAAAGACAACAATTGACTATCTTAGTTACATTATTACTGATGGTTGCTTAAAGATGAATGAAAGTAAGGTGAAGGCAATGACTAAGTGGCCTGTTCCGAAGACGGTTAAGCAATTGCGGGGTTTCGTGGGCCTAATGGGTTATTACTGGTGGTTGATCCATAATTATTCTATGTTGACAGCACCATTGACTGATTTATTATGGAAGGAGGCATTCATGTGGACTCCGCAGGCGACGACAACCTTTAATGCATTGAAACTTGCCATGAGTTCCGCCCCTATTTTGCGTTTGCCAGATTTTGGTAGTCTATTTGTGGTGGAAACGAATGCCTCGGGCATGGGAATTGGTGTGGTTTTGTTACAACTTGGGCAACCGATTGCATTTTTTAGTAAAAAGCTCGGCACTCGGAGGTTGGCCGCTTCCACGTATCATAAGGAGCTATATGTGTTTGTGGAAGCCGTGTAGAAATGGCCGCAGTATTTACTAGGCCGGGAATTTGTTATCAGAATGGATCAACGCATTTTGAAAGAGTTATTACAACAAGTTGTGCAAACACCCGATCAGCAATTCTACGTCCATAAGCTTTTAGGATTTCGATTTCGGCTCGAATATAAACCTGGGGATTCAAATATTGTGGCGGACGCTTTGCTGCGCCGGGAGGCGGACACGGTGGTAAGTGAATTGACAATGCAAGTGTCGCGACCAATGGCTGATTTGGTGGAACATTTAAAAGATGAAAATGGGAGTCAGGATGATTTATTAAAAATGCATCATGATGCTCAGCAAGGGCTGTTACAGCCGCCATTTGTGGTTCAGAATGGGATGCTCTATTATGGAAATAGGATCTGTGTGGGGAAAGCATCTCCAATTCGTGAGGTGTTGTTGCGTGAGTATCATGCATCGCCTATTGGAGGGCATGCGGGAATTAATTCATCGTACTTTTTAGAGGCTTGTAGGGATTTTTTATTGGCCGAATATGAGAAAGAACGTTTGTGAGTTTATATCAAAATGTGTGACATGCTAGATATCTAAGTTCTCTACTCAACCCCCAGCGAGGTTATTGCAGCCTCTTACGGTCCTGGATCGGATTTGGGAGACGTTAGCATGGATTTTATTATGGGTCTTCCACCATATAGGGGATTTTCGGTGATCTTGGTTGTGGTTGATCGTCTCTCAAAATATGCTCGTTTTAGGGCACTTCCTGCTGATTTCGATGCTTATAGAGTGGCTTACCTTTTCACGGACTTGGTAGTGAAACTCTATGGAATTCCATCTTCTATTGTGTCGGATCGCGATCCTGTGTTCACTAGCAAATTTTGGGCTGCTCTCCATGAATTGAGTGGAACAACACTTAAGCTAAGTTCGGCTTTTCACCCTCAGAAGGATGGGCGAACTGAGGTTGTGAACCGAGTTCTGGAGCAATACTTGCGTTATTTTTGTCACGAGAAACCAAAGTTGTGGACGGTGATGTTATCCTGGGCTGAATATTCATTGAATACAAGTTTTAATGTAAGTATCGACATGGCGCCGTTTCAAGCCGTGTATGACCACCCTCCTCCAAACATGTTGGTATATCGAAAAGGGGACTGTAAGCTGCAAGCGGTTGAGGAAATATTGATGGAGAGGGTAGAGTTGTTACAACGTTTGAAGGTGAATTTGAGAGCCGAGCAAACGTGCATGAAATCTATTGCTGATATAAGCCGGCGTAAGGTGGAGTTCACTGTGGGGGAATTGGTTTTGCTGCGGCTTCAGCCGTATCGTCAACATTCGGTGGCTAGGAGGCATTCTCAAAAACTATCACAGAGGTATTTCGGACCTTACGAAGTTTTGGAGCGGATTGGGCAGGTTGCGTATCGCTTGAAATTACTGGAGTCCTCGCATGTTCACCCAATTTTTCATGTGTCCCTGCTTCGGAAATTTAAAGGGGATAAGATGGTGGGACAAGTTGGTTCGCTGCTGGAGGATTTGTTGAGTGGGAGGCTGCCCTCGAAGCCTGTGGAGATACGAGAAATGCGATAGGTTCTTTGTAATGGCACATTATAAGAACAATAGCTCGTAGTATAGTCCGATGGTTTGTTGGATGATGCAACATGGGAACCAGCGCGTCGTATGTGATGGTTATTTCCTAACCTCAACCTTGAGGACAAGGTTGCTATTAATGGGGGAAGGAGTGATAGGGATCCTGTAGATGGAGTGCATGGTGATTCTGAAGATGGCGTGAGTGGTGATGGGTGTAAAGCTGATAGTGTGGATGTTGGCTTGTCTGATGGTGATGGAGGTTTGGGAGAAGCTTCACTGCAGGTGTGGTGAAGTGCAAGAAAGAAACAGAAACCAAGGTGGCAGCAGGATTACAAGATGTTGTAATTTAAGTGCTTTGAGAGAGTCCAAGTTTATTAGTTATTTACTTATTGAATTATTGTTGGGTGATACTTTGTTATTTCGGTTTTTGCTTAGGTATCCCTAGTTTATGGGATCGTAGTTAAGTTTGGTGGAACTCTCATAATTTCAGTTAAGCAATCAATATCAATTTTTCCTTTAACCTTATAAAGTTGTCTTTTCTCTCTTCAACCACCGTTTCACCCTCCGGCGGGCTCTTTGCCGGATTATCCACGAGCTAGGGACGGCTCTAACGTCTCTCGGATAGTGATATCTATAAAACTATATATAAGTATATATTCTATTACAAAGAATTTTTGACAAATTAAGATTACATTGACTATAAACTAGTCGCATGTACCGAAGAACGAGCTAAATATTAGTACTTTTAAAACATTAGTTATTTGGCGCAGCCGGCTGCTAAACTAGGCATCCCGCAAGGTTGGTCCGGCATCTATAACTTCTAAGTTCTAACTTCTGGTTGTAGACGACTTGCTCATTGCTAAACCAGATATTAGTTCAGAAGAAGTGGGTCGAGCTCGGAGACATATTACTATTGGGTCATGATATTGCAACTTATGCCGCGGAGATGAATTTGTATTTTTTTTTGGGAGGGAACCGGTCAGGGGGACCATGAGGTTTTAAGCGAGGCCCTCACCTCCTTTATGTTGACAATAGAAATATGGAAAGATAACAATTAGGGCTTAATGTAATTGTATCTACTTTAGGCGTCATTTTTTTCCTTGTTTAGACTAGACGTATACTTGTATTTATATACATGTACCTTGTATTTTTCATTACAGAATATACATTACAATGAGAATCAATTTCTTCTCTCAAACTTTGTCTATTAAATTCAACATGGTATCAGAGCGGGTTTCGATTCAATAGTCGAATACCTTGCTCATCACGTACTGATGGATTCACCCACAAAATCAAACCCCATACCTTTCGAGTTGCTGACACAATTTTCCGAACTCCTACGAGAAAGGCAACCAGAATCAACAAACACCACAACCATCAATATTAAACTCAATGACAACAACTACGCGTTTGGTCAAGAACGGTCCAATTAGTACTACTTGGCCGAGGAAGAACGGGATACATAACTGGGAAAATCGTATCCCCCAAACCTGATGATGCCGAATTCGAGGTTTGGGAACAGACAGATGGAGCTGTTTGGAGTCTCATTCTTAATTCGATGGAACCCGAGATCGCTACCCAATTCATTCTTTGTCCCAACGCCAAAGAATTGTGGGACGAGATCGAAGCCACCTACCACGATGGGGGCGAAAAACTGAGACTTTACGAACTGAAGCAACGAGCATATCAAACAAACCAAGCTGATATGACCGTTGATCAGTATTATCGAACCATCCAAGGAATTTGGAGAGAGATTGACTACCGCCAACCTCAGACAATAAAGTGTATTGAGGACCGAAAAACCTACAATATAGAGAAACAGGACGATCGTGTTTTCACATTCCTTTGGGGATTGGATGGGAAATTCGATCCGATAAAAGGGATTTACTCAGAGCACAAAAGCCACCCACTTTAGAGGAGGTGTACAACGCGATTCGCAGAGAAGATCGCCGCCTCTTAGCAATGAACGAACCAAACTCCGGCAACTTCAGAGTGGTAGCAAAGATGCGGTCAGAAGTAACTTTATCATCCTGCGAGAAAGAGAGAAAATCTGGTGGTGGCGGCACCGCAACAGGAGCCACCAAGTGTTCCGTATGCGGAGGAATGAGACACACAAAAGAAACCTGTTTCGAGGTGGTGGGATACCCCGATTGGTGGGCCGAACATATAGCCAGGAAGAAAGCATCAAACCACGGGCTGAAAAGACGAACCCCACAGTGGGGATATCCGAAAATGGGGGACAGGGACGAGCAACCGTGATTAAAGGAGGTCAGGCCTCCGGCGGCGCCACCAACCGGTCAGAACTCGGAGGCGACGCCACCTATGGCGGCGAAAACAGTGATGATTCTCAATATGGTAAGAACAGGGGCGCAACAGAGTTTGCCCCAACAGATGCTGATGGTAAGAAATTCTCACTCTCAACCCTAAATTTCAATTATAGTGGGTCTTATTTTAGTGGGTCAAATATTGGTGATAGTGGGTTTGATCTTAATGGGTTAACTTTTGATAATAATGGAGAGAATCTTAATTGTTTAATTGATGGTGATAATGGGGCACGTGAGCCACTGGGCCCAAAATTGATTGTTGGTGAGAATGGAGCTAATCTTCTAATTGATGATGTTAATGGGGCACGTGAGCCACTGGGCCGAAATATGATTGAGAATATTGGAAAAGGCCATATTTTTATGTAGGCAACTCACTCAGATTCGGAAATGGGGTGGCTTATTGATAGTAGGGCCACAGATCATATGACTAACGAAGCTAATGACATTCGGACTTGTACTGTCTCACGACGAGACTCGGTGATAAATGCAAACGGTCTTTCTTACCCGATCACAGGGGCAGAAAATATTACTTTATCTGAGAAATTGAACTTGTCCGATTATCTTGTAGTACCGTCACTCACTAATAAGATTCTCCCTATTAGCCAGCTCACAAAAGAATTAAACTGCAAAGTACTAATGTTCCCGACTTTTTGCCTCTTTCAGGATATTCATACGGGGGCAATCATTGGGCGTGGTATTGAGAGAGACTGGTTGTACTACATCTGAGACATCTCACAAACAGGCTCACTCAATTTGGCTCAAGGCAGTAATCACAGGCAATTATGGCTATGGCATCGAAGATTGGGGCACCCCTCTTTTCAGTATATGAAAAAGTTAATTGACGATTGCACTAGATTCACTTGGGTGTATTTTTCGAAACAAAAATCATATATTCCGCAGACAATAAAGGATTTCTCCCAACTTATTCACACTCAGTTCTCTACTTCGATCAAAGTGCTTCGTACCGATAATGGGGATGAATTTGTGAATCAGAATCTGCAAAACTTCTTCTCTCAACATGGGATCATTCATGAAACCACTTGTCCCCACACCCCACAACATAATGGTATGGCCGAAAGGAAGAATCGGTTCATATTGGAAAGTGCACTCCTCCTACCCCTCCTATTGAACAAGCTTCATCTTCGTCTCCGTCTCTCTTAACTACGTCAGAAAACCCCCCATCGAATATCCCGGAGGTAAGTACACCTAACTCTCCTACTTCAATTCCCACATGTGTTCTACCTACTCGACAGAACAGGGGTATTCTACCAAACAGGTACAATCTAGAAATAATTAGCAGGAGCAGATACCCGGTCACTCACCATGTATCATCCGGATGTTCACCACCATTGTAGGGCTTCATCCACGCCCTATATTCTGACCAGATCCCTAATACTGTTGATGAAGCTCTGAAAGATCCGTTGTGGAAGCAAGGTATGGACAATGAAATCGAAGCACTGGATAAAAACAACACATGGGAAGTCTGCACGCTGCCGACAAGAAAAAAATTAGTCGTTGCAAGTGGGTCTATACCATCAAACACAAGATGGATGGGACAATCGAGAGGTACAAGGCCAGACTAGTAGCCAAGGGATACTCACAGACGTATGGGGTAGATTGTATGGAAACTTTCTCTCCGGTGGCAAAATTAGACACCATTCGGATCCTGTTGTCCATAGCTGCCAACTATGGGTGGCCCCTGCAGCAATTTGATGTAAAGAATGCCTTCTTACACAGGGATCTTCAGGAAGAGGTCTATATGGATCTTCCACCAGGATTCCAGAAAAATGGAAGTCAGTACATCGTGTACAGATTGAAACGGTCACTGTATGGACTCAAACAATCACCGAGAGCTTGGTTCGGAAAGTTTACCACTGCGATGAATAAATAGGGTATGTCCAAGGCAATTCGGACCACACCTTGTTTATCAAGAAAAGAAATGAACTCATCACCCTTCTGATCATCTATGTCGATGACATGGTGATAACTGGAGATGACACTGAAGAGATAGCTGACCTTCAGAAGAATCTGTCACGAGAATTCGAAATGAAGAATTTAGGGGAATTGAGGTATTTTCTTGGCATCGAGGTAATTAGATCAGACAAAGGCATCTTCATCTCACAAAAGAAATACATACTTGATCTCTTAACATAAGTTGGGCTCCTAGACTGCAAACCAGCAGACACTCCCATGGCACAAAATCACTAGTTGGGAATATTCCAAAACCAAACACCTGCCGACAAAAACTGATACCAGAGGCTTGTGGGCAAATTGATCTATCTATCCAATACAAGACCAGATATTGCTTACGCCGTTAGCGTGGTGAGCCAGTTTATGCATAACCCGAGCAAAGAGCACATGGAGGCCGTTTTGAGGATTCTGAGATATTTGAAATCATCTCCAGGGAGAGGCCTCATGTTTGCTAGGAACGGACACACTCGAATCACTGCCTACACTGATGCTGATTGGGCAGGAAGCGTAACGGACAGGCGATCTACCTCCGGATACTTCACTTTCGTGGGAGGTAACTTGGTAACATGGCGGAGCAAAAAACAGAATGTGGTGGCACTGTCAAGTGCCGAGGCGGAGTTCCGGGGAATAGCTCGAGGAATCACCGAAGTCCTATGGATAAGAAAACTCCTAACAGAGATAGGCTTTCCACTTGAAGATAGTGCGAACTTGTACTGCGATAATAAGGCCGCGATCAGTATCTCCCATAACCCAGTACAACATGACCGGACTAAACATGTGGAGATCGACCGACACTTCATCAAGGAAAAGATCGACTCAGGAGTAGTTAAGCTTCCGTTCGTGAAATCAGAGGATCAGCTTGCGGATGTCCTAACCAAAGCAGTTAGCTGCCAGAACTTTCATAATTCATTGTCCAAGTTGAACATGATCGAACCTCCATGATCAACTTGAGGGGGAGTGTTGACAATAGAAATATGGAAAGCTAACAATTAGGGCTTAATGTAATTGTATTTACTTTAGGCGTGATTTCTTTCCTTGCTTAGACTAGACGTATACTTGTATTTATATACATGTACCTTGTATTTTTCATTACCGAATATACATTACAATGAGAACCAATTTCTTCTCCCAAACTTTGTCTATTAAATTCAACACTTTATTAAGGACCGTAAAGTAAGTCTAAAGAACTTACATCCAAATGTCTAGGTTATCAAAGAGGCCTATACTATTACAATGTATAATGAATTTTTACATTGTTTTCACGTTTGGTAAATAAAATGAACACGGTTAGTATTTTGCAAAGAAATTATGTGGGGATAGGGATCTTTTGATTTACACACGGATACGCTAGCTATAACGAGAATGGTTGTATTTGATACGAAGACCCTTGGGATTTTGAAGTACAAGCTCTATGTGACTTGTGTTGCTGATTCTAGCAGTCTTGAGGCAAACATTTGATGGGTTTTAGTTATCCATCTTGTGCTTCTTTTCATTTCTTAAGTGTGTTAGATGTTTATGACAAGATAAATTTGGTGCGGTGTTACTTAAAATTAAGTTAGCTTTAAGATTTTATTAGCACATCTTTTAATCCGAAAACCCTCTTAATTCACGGAGGAAGGTTATTGTTATGATTAATTTCTTTTATGATAATTAACTTTAATTTGGTGAATAAAAAAATTAAATTAAAATTAAAATATTGTTAGGTGACCAAATTTAATTCGTACCCGTTCATCCTTGTAGTTATTGTCGCCATATTAGTTGTCATTTCTTGCATCAAATCAATATATGTAGCAAGATGAATTACATTTTTCAGGCAAATTAAGTTTTATCAAATTAATTTATAAATATATGATATATAAAGAAATACTAACTATAATCAAATTAACACGTTATATTATCCCCTAAATGTTAAATGCTCACATTTTAAAAATGTTTTATATAAATAAATTTCAATATTGAAAAGTCTATGTCAATGACCCCCTATATAATCCCATCTTCGGACAAAGCTTATTACACCTATATTTCCTAAAAATCGACAAAAATCCCTCTTTAAATCTGGCAAATTCTCTCAACATCAACTTATAAAGCAAGAAAAGAAATTATTGGCAAAGTTAACCAGTACTATTTTCCTAATTATTATTTCCTCTATTCTCATAGCCATGTAAGAAATTATGTGAATGTGGTTAATATGAGAAATCAATTAACTGGTTAATTAGATTAATTATATAATTTTTAGATGACTTGATTGGTCCTTGATCAAATCCCCACAATTGATCCCCTTTTCATGCCCAAGAATTATGCAATTTTGTCCCACGAATCAAGTTAAACTTACCTAGTCTTTGATGGGAAAATTATGTATAAATAGGGTTATGGAGGATGTCTCCAATCACAAAATCTCAGAGTCTTTTCTCCACTTCATCATCGTAACGTTTGAATGTTAGAAGATCACTCGTAGTGGCACGTCGAATTCGCCAATTCTCAAGGTGGTTCCGGCACGTTTCAATAACTTCAACAGACTTAAGAAATTAACAATGGCCGAAGATTAGTACGATTCCATTCCATTGTGTATTTCATAGTCCGATTTTATCAATGAAATTAAATTATGTCTAACATGTGGTATCCCATTAACAGTCAGCCATAGCATATTCCGAATCTTGCATTTCCATGTTTGACCAAACCATCCATTGTCGTCCAAGTTCTCCAAAAACTCCAAATCCCTTGGATCCACTAGTTTTCGGATCGCGCGAGTAGTTGGACAATGTTGAAGTATGTGCAGTGCATCCTCCCTAGGCTCCCCGCATTTTCTGCATCGAGCAGCGTCTCCCACGTGTCGGCACTCTTTGTGTAAAGCATTGCACATTAAACTTTTGTGGTTAATTTGCCACATAAAACATTTCAATTTTGTACGAATGTTGTTGTGCCAAATTAAGTTCCATGGACTGTCTCCATAGTACGCTGGCGGCGAGAGCGCATTGTAAGCGGATTTGCACGTAGATCGACCCGACAAATTTTCGTTCAAAATTCTTCTATCTTGCGCATCTGGGTGAGGACTCGGCATACTTCTTATCTTCGCACATATAGGGGCTGGAATCTCAGTTCTCAGGGCAATGAAGTCCCAATATCCCCCTTCAAGGATAATGATGTGTCGTTTACTGTGCATATTTTATTGTATTTATATAAATGAAACAAAAGATAAAACACCAAACTAAAACATGAGATCTAATTAAGCGGCATTGTATGCCCTTTAATTAATTTTATTTGATCTTATGTTTACTTCATCTTATATGCTTTAATTCAGTTCCTTATTTATAAGTCTAGGTTACTTAATTGGATTATACCGAACTAGTAACTTATAAAAATATCATTTAGTCCTTCATCAAATTTCATGAATCCAGGAAAAAAGCCTGGTTGTCCTCCAAAAATAAGAGAAAAAGTTTACATTCAGCTCAATCTAGCAAATCTTGCTATTCAGTATCTCATTTTCAGAGTTGCTATTATGTCTAACATAATCCCTATTAATGTAAGGCTTCTGTGCTAACACAAGTTCTCAAAAAAAAAGTCAAGTAAATATTAGAAATATATTTTTATAAAGTAAATATTAGAAATAAATGAACTAAAACAATATGCCCATTTAGCTAAGGATGAATTTACTGCAAAAAGGACCCTGGGTTTAATCGAATTAATTTGTACAAAAAATCCTATCATAAAAAAATTAGTCTAAAGAACCCTAAAGTTTTTATTTTTTGCACAATGCACACCACCCCTCATTCCATTTGGCCAAAGAATAGATGTATTTTACTCAAATTGCCCTTATAGTGCATTTCAAATAAAAGGATTATTATTCACTCATTTTTTTCAAAAAAAAAAACATATAAATAATATTTAAATTGAAAATTTTAAATTAATAAATATATATAATATTATAATAAAAATTATATGTATTATACACTAATTATAATTATATTAACATTTTATATAATATATTATATACAGATGCACACACCCATATATGCATTACATATATATATATAAAAGAAATTACAAAAAAAAAAAAAAAAGAGAAGGGCGGTCATCTTCTCCGGGCTTCCTCGCCGCCTGCACCATAATCCCAAATTCTCACACACACCCCTGCCCCCGCCTGCACCACTACCCCAAATCCATCCCGCCACCTGCACAACAACCCCAATTCATCCTGCCACCACACCTGCACCACAACCCTAAATTTATCCCACCACCACCCGCCACCGCCACCGCCACCGCAACCGCAACCGCTGCCTGCACCACAACCCTAAATTCATCCCGCTGCCGCCGCCTACAGCACAACCCCCAGATTTATCCCGCCATCCCAAAATTCACCTCAACTGCCGCGATCCCATCTGCCCTCGCCAGATCTGGATCCACCACACAGCCATCACCGTCTCCTCTTCATCACTTCCGGTACATACATATACATACGCAAATATATATATATATATATATATATATATATATATATATAGTACGGGCAAAATAGTCATTTTACATTAAAAAGTGAGGATAAACACAATTTTATACGCAACTAATGTGCGTGTAAAACACCCTCTCGAAGCAGGTTTTTCATGCAAAAAAATAATAATACAAGCATTTTTTATGAAATTTTCTATGAGAGAGGTTTTTTTTTTGTTTTCTCGTCTTACACATGGGGTACCGGTACAATTTCCTCTTATAAGGATTAAGTCAGATAATTGGACCGGTGGAGTATATAGATAGAGGCCTGGAGTTGACATTTAGAATTATCGAATTTTGGAAACTAGTAACGAAAAAAAGGGGAAAATGCGCTTTATGGGATACTATCTCTTTCTATTTGGGTAATTATAGTTCGAATTTGGTTCGGTAAAGCAATATAATGAGGGTTAGATATTTTTATATTTATCTTGGTGAAAAATTTAAAAAGAATAATAAATTAAAATGACAATTGCAATACACTTATCAATATAATATATTGTGTTAAGTCGAACGGAGTTTGGGTTAGAATTTTATTGTCATTATTAATGAACTATATCGTTAATCATTAATTAATGGCAAATGTAAATCATGTCTTGTAAGTTTACAATTTTAGCAATTTAGTTCTGTCCGTTTGAAAATTTACAATTAAATCCTGTAAATTTATAATTTTGACAATTAAATCCTGAAAATTTGCAATTAAATCCGACCAATGTGCCCATTGTCATGGCAAATTTCACACACCGTTCTCCTACTTATTTCGGTCTAATAGGGGCGATGGATGTCCCATTGACAGTCGAGCTGAGCCTAGATTCGGGTATTGGGGGCCGAGCCCAATGACTACTTGGGTCAATTTCTCTAAACCAAGTTGCATGTCACATGACCTTTTAATATTGTGTTCATCGCCAGAAAGTATAATGGCAGCACAATCGCTTTGTCGGCCGACAACTCATTTGCCAATGAGTTCTATGAGCTGCCTATATTAGGGGAATGAATGTGGTAATGCTCATTCCATTTTCCTTCTATTTTATCATATATACCAATTATGTCATAAATAATTTTAAAGAAATATGAAAAGAGTAGAATGATCTAGAGACAAGTCATATATATGATTAATTTAGAAAAAAAAAATCAAACATAAAAATTATTCATTAATGTTTATTAACTGACATACAAGGTCTTGAAAACTTCTATAAATATGTAACTCCATCATTTTGTAGGGTAAGAGAAAATCTTGTTGAAGAATTTCTAAATCTTTCTCAATTCGCAACATTTATATTTCCAAGTTGTATCTTCAGCGAATTCGGCTTGTTGCTGTGATCGATGATCTACTCAGAACCGAGATCAACTCGAATTCTAAAATAGTGGGTTGGGCTCAAGGTTCGTTTTCATATTGATGGTTAGAAGAGATGAGGGCAAAACTATGCATGCTTTCCAAAACATTTGCCAAAAGAAAATGTGGCAAAGCTGCTGCTTCTTCTTCTTCTTCTTCTTTTTTTTTTTTTTTTTTACATTAATCAAACTGCGAACTTCTTCAAAAAACACAACAAAATCTCGTTTGTTTCCTCATGACAACATACAAATCATAACTTACAACTCTCTTATGTTTCTTCTCAAGGCAACTCTTAACAGCTTGGAGTCAGATCTTGAAATGGCCACAGCCAACGGAGTCAACCACACTTTGCTCATCCTCTTGGTCGTACTTCGAAGTCGTATGATCCGTTACTTGAGAGAAAGACGAAGGAGAAGACGAGGATTGATCCACAATCACCTCACTCATATCCTTCCCTTCACATATGATCTTAACCTCACAAGACTTTGGAACATTCTGCACTACCTGATCAACCACTCCATGCCCTTTCTTCGACTTCATCTTCCTTACAGTAGACTTGGTGGCACCTAGTACCAGCTTCCTTATGTTGAGGATGGGAATGAGGTCGAGTATCGACGTCGCCTCCTCTTCACTTTCAATAAGTATGGTCTCCACTTTAACCTGGGAAGTTGAAAAGACATTGAGAGGTGGCAATGCAAGCATATTTAAACAAATTTATAGAAACTTAATTATGAATTTAACGCAGCGGAATTTAGGATCGAAATACCTCCCGCCATTGCTCGTAATTATGCCGACTGAGAAACTAGTTTAACTGAGAGAGAATCCGATGACCACGGACTTCAAGCCCACGTTCCCAAACAATTCTTCAAGCTCTCTTGTTCCTTAAGGTTCTTCTAAGCACCGACCCTCACAACCTGATGGATTG
>JBBMKE010363702.1:0-13083 GCA_037834125.1 Lippia alba | reverse complement strand
GGGGGATGATACTAAGTGTATGCTAGGTGTTTGATGAAATGCCTCAATGAGTGTTTGAATCTCTTATGTTGGGAAAATGTTTAGTTTAGCTAATTGAGTATGGCCTACTCTCGTTTTATCTTAAATTCGCTCTCTTATCGAAAGGTTGTTTGTGAATTGGACTTATTTTCCTAAACATTTGAAAATTGAGTTTAAAGAAATTTAACTTGGTTTTGAGTAATTAAGTCCTTAGTTAATCATGCCGAGCCGCTAATTAATAAATGACACCAACCTTGTTATTTGGCCTAGGCTTTAATTCATTCGATCACGAAAGTGGCATGATTATGGTTTAGGTATGCATATTTGACCTTAAAAGAGGCGTTTATATACTTTAGTGGTTGGAATTGTGAGAGATTCACGTTCATTGAGCATTGAGTTGTTTATTAAGCTTCACGAACATATCACCCCCCGGCTTACCTCTTTTATAAGTTTACTCTCATCTTTAATTCTCGTTCTAGTTCTTGTTTCTTTGGTAATTTAGTTGTTAAATTCTAGATTTTAGTTTAATTTGAGCACTTAGTAGTTAATTAATTTCCAATCTTCGTTCGGTCTATAGATTAACGAATCCATAAAAACAATTGCCTTTGGTTTCCCCTTACCTTGGGACACGACCGCTTGTGCTTATTCGACATTCCACAACTTGCACTTGGGTTAAATTTATAAACGTAACATATATGATACTGGTATTTATATCTCTATATATGTTTCAGCATGTTCCTGGTACTTACATTTTGAATCACATATCTAGTTGTACATCATATGTATAGTAAATTATAATATTCGGTATATAAATATGTATATTTTATTGTATTATAGGAGTGTTTTGGAAACTCTAAAAATAATGCATTTATAAGATAAGTGCTTTTTTTCAGCATTCTTATAGATTATATGGTTTTCTATATTTATTTAAAATTTTGTTTTGACTATAATATCCTTACTAAAACACTAATATTCCTAAATTAATTTTTTCGATACGAAGTTTACATGTTTGTTACATCTTTTTTTTCTATCATTATTTCTTTTTTTTTTTAATTTGCTACTCCAATGTGGATTTCAAAAATTGTCTGATACTTCATGAAGCTATCCATCATGTATGCCAGCCTGCTCGACTAAAAAATAAATCTAATAATTAAATCAGCTCGAAACATGTATAAAATGAATGACAAGAATTGAAAAGTTGCATACCATTAAATTCCACACTTCAGGTTTATCTGTCTTATACCCACTTTGACTTATTGAAAGTGGTGGAGATACTCATTTTCGTGTTTTTTTCATGAACCAATCATAGTACCTTTCAACCACTTCATTGCTTTGCGTCATTGCATCCCCAACAATTTCATTAGCCACTGCCTCATGCCACTTAGCGATGTACCTGGCATGAAATTATGACCAGTCTTGTCTAGGACGTTCCTTGTCGGGTGAGTTTGTATAGGCCTTGTTATTCTCTTGCTAAGGGATTGGGGGGATAAGTTGAACGATGCCAAATTGTCGTGTCACTCTATCAATGTAAAGATTCTCAATAATATTGTAGTGGATGAGTGGACAGTTACAACATCACATTTCACGACCACATTCTTCACGTAAAGCAGCAATCTCTAGCCAATTCATGTTATAAGGCCGCCAATTAAACTCCCAACAAGTGAAATAAATGAGACAAATGCAAAATGAAAGTTAAAATAAATAGATTCACGAAAATGCAATGTATAAGTTTCATCTTGTGTACCTCGTAGGAGTCAATCGATCAAATATTTCTCTAAAAGTTCTAACACTATGACTAGAAGTTTGCGTCCAATAGAAATAAGTGGTCCACTACAATGGATTCAACAGTAATTATTATATTCTAAAAAATTATACACAAATATCAAAAATAATAATATAGCAAAACATGGCAGCATGTGGAGGTGCTGGCAATACTCGACCATTTGCTAGAATTGTTGGCTCGAGTCTACCATGTGGCACTCGTCGTTGTGGTCGGATAGATTTTATACGTATCATAGCCCAAATTTGAATCTGTTCGGAAAAAAGAATAAATCGACTATTTTTCCCTTTCCCTTTGACCGCTTTCAAGCAGAAAATAACAGAAAAATTAAAGAGAATGACAACACAAAGATTTAACGTGGAAAACTCCCCAATTGGAGAAAAACCACTGGCCCCTCAGAAAAATATTCACTATATGGAAATTATTACACCATACAATAAACAATATTTCTCTCACACCCCTCACTTCCTAAAATACTATATTCAAAGAGATCTCCAAGAGAACTATCTCTAAATCTCTTTAATAATAAACAAGGATAAATATTTTTTCCTTTGTGTTGCATTCAAAACATTGAAGGGGGTATACAACTCTCAACCTCTTCCCTAAACAAAAAATTTTCGATGTGGGATAGCCCCCTCTATTGACTGTTTCTTTCTTCAAAAAACCCAACTTCAACAGAATCAACATATTTAACAAGCTTCATAACTATAAATATATGTGAAAACTTAATAACATGAATTTACTTGCACGACTTGCAGTGCTCCACCTATATTCTGATTAGTATGGCAGCTGTAGCTACCTCCACATAATTCACGATAGAGAAAAGCCAGGACAACACTTCCGCAACTGTGATTCTGACACTCAACAATTGTTCTCATATGCCGTAAATATAGTAAACTCACAAGATTCCCACTAGTGTGCGGACACATTAATGTACCAATAAGCAATAAGGCGGCGGTATGTGCATATTGTAGTACTTCCTCTTCAGTGCTCTCTTCATCCACCAAATTCTCAAACAAATGACCCCTTAAGCTGTCAATCTAATCCGGGATCCTCTAATCTCAGGCTCATTTGGTACAAATCCCAACATATCAGTACAATAATCTCTCCACGAATCATACCCTTCTAGATAAGTATCTGCCCTGGTTATTAGCTCACCACGTAGTGGAAGCCCCAATAGAACTGCTACGTCCTCTAGAGTGATCGTGGTTTCCCCAAAACAAAAGTGAAAAGTATGAGTCTCTGGCCACCATCTTTCCACTAATGCCGTGATTAAATGTGAGTCGACCTCTATAAACCCACAAGAATAAACACCATAAAAGCCCATTTCATATAATATCTCCACAACCTGTTCATTTAATATTATTTGCCTTTCATCATCGTCCCAATGATTGAAATAAGATGAATTATTATGCCTAACACGCACAATCTCATCGATATTGTCAAGATAAACATAATTTGAATGATGAATATCTTGCAAATAAAGTAAATCATCTTCAATTGGACCGAACGACGCCGTTCCAATTTGTTGGAAAAACGAGTTCAGAAAACGCAGCGAAAATTAAATTTTTTTCCAAAAGTTAGAATCGGACTTGCAATTCTAATGTCGTATTGTAGGGTGTTTCAGAAACTCACTTAGATTGAAGCTTTCTTGTGACGTCAATACCGCCTATTGAACGCCTTTCGAGTGGAATGTCCCTCGAACGGCCTTCGGTAGATCCCAAAGCAGCGATCCTCTAAAGCGTATCCACACCAGTCGTAAAACACGATTAAACTAGGGAGAATGCTAGTTCTGTGGCTTGTGTTTTGGCTAGGAGATTTGCTTTGAAAACTTTTTTTTTTATTTTTCTCAAAAACACTTAACGCTTTGAGAACGTTGGTCTAAAGAATGAGAAAGCCCCACCACTAGTATTTATACTAGGGGTTCGAACCCTAAGAAGTCTTCCTAACCATAGTGGGCTTTTGATTCTTGCTCACCTCTAAAGCACTGACACGCCTGAAAAATGGTTTGTGCAGTGTCCGCCACTTTTCGGACACGACTCCAACACATGTCGAACAAGGCTGATGGGGTGTCCCGGAAAAAAAAAAGAAAAAAAAAATTGGGACACGGTGTCAGACACGGCGAGGTGACGTGTCCAACACGGCGGGGCAATTTTTACGTATTTTTTAATATTTCTTGAATTTTTTGGAGAAAAAATTGAAATAACAAAACTTATTTGAGTTTTTAATATTACATATATTTATACATATTTTATGTTACGTAGATTATACTTATCAAATATTTTTATTTTTATATAAGATATTTTTATTTATATATAAAATATATTTATTTATATAAAATATAGCCGTGTCGAAGCCATGTCGTGTCCTAAATTTTGAAAAAAATTCGTGTCGCTGTGTCCATGTAGTGTCGTATCCGTATCACCGTATCCGTATCAGTGCAACATAGTTGCTCATTAATTCACTCATTTAATTATTTAATTTAATTAGAAAATAACTGCTTGACTTATTTTCCAATTCCTATCAAGAATCAATTTTCTCTCTCCTACAATAGGACATTGGACTTTTCAATTTTCCTAAAGTTAAAGTCACGAATCAATAAATAATTTAATTCTTAATTAATTATTTATTGGGTTAAGCTTGAGAAGTAAAATCCTAATAATTAATTCAAAATAAATTAAAAGATTTAAATTAATTAATTATATTTAATCAGTTAATTTCTAGAAAAGAATTTGCGTGTGGAATAATTCCACATGCATAGCCATGGTTTCATGTACATCACACGCATACACGCCATGTGGACTAGACACGTGGCGGAGCATGAAGCCCTCTTCGATCAACGTTTTGATCTTTCGTTAATCGTATTAACATCCTACCATAATCCTCGTATTCTGGTATTTGTGTGTAACCATTTACGTTCATTATTCGATTATAGTGATAGTGATTAATTAATTCTCTTAATTGATTAATCCACTTCACAGATCACACGATCGTAATACGTGTGACTCCTAGCCGAATAACGAAATAAATCGAAAAACTTTTTAGTTGATATCATTCAATGAAATACGATCCCCCTACACTTCGATCTCTCGATCAAGAACTAAGGCATGAAAATATTCTTAGAGCCAAAATATTCTTGATCTTTAAAGTTAAGTTTGTTTCATATATACACATTTCGATCTCAATCTAAGAAAACCCCATTTCTTGGTGTCTTGGTCTTTATCCACCTTGGCCCAGGGTTTAAGTCTAATGGACCACGGACAACTTAATCAGTAAAAGATCAACCTTGTTCTTGTAACAAATTGTAGGTCCTTTATTGATTCTACTAATTCTACATATGCTACTTGTGTAATCCCAACATAGGTCGTGGTTCAGGTGTCGGTATGTCGACCCCTTTTTAGGCCTATATCAAAGATTACAGAGTTAGCTCATATTAGACATTACGGAAGCTCAAGTTAAAGGATTTATTAATCACGTTATTGACCTGTGAGATATTTCCTAATTCCTTTCCCATTTAGGAATGTTCTCACGCGGGACATCTCAGTGATGAAGTTCTTATAACTATCACCCTTTTGTATTATGAACGCATCATCATATGCACTTATCACTCCATGAAACTTAGTAATCCTTCAAAAGGATATAATCACATAAGGAAGTCTCAACAGAGTCAAAATCGACACTCCCATTGTCTGTTGGACTCTCGACTTGGAGAAGTTTACTAATCCTCGCTTTTGGAGTCAAGAACTTGTTTCATATGCCGTTCTCATAATGACAAAGTTCTTGACAGCATCTCGGATTAGGGGAGTTCAAAACATGCATATAAACAGTCAAACCAAACACACAAATAAGCATATAAAGAAGTATTGCCTATGAATAAAATCATTTCGTATATTATTCAAAGATCGTTTGTGATTTTACAATAGAATAGTAAAGTACTCAATGCTTTAAGGGCACTATTCCTAACACAATTCTGCTCACGGACATTTTAAATCTACAATAAATATTAAATTATTTCATTAAAATGATCGTACTAACTAATTATAAAATGATGCAGATACTATAACATACATACAATAATATAAATTAATTACTAACCACAATAATTTCACTATAAACAACTACCTTCTAAATTACTAAATAATAAATTTTATCAAAAAATAGTATTATTTGAAATAACTAGATAAATCTTTTTTTTTTTTGGTTTCTAAATTGTCTTCTTCTTCAATTGATTAGTTGTATTAGTCACAATTTTCCTTACGTGATAAAAGAGAACCTATGATGCATGGACACGGACACGACACGACACGGATACGGCGACACGGATTTTTTTTTGAATTTCCCAAGTGAGAAGTGTCGGACACGGTGTCCGACAAGCGTGTCCGGCACGACACGACACAGCAAAATGATATTTTTAGAAGTGTCAGTGCATTAGAGGAACTTACATAAGGAAAGAAAACAGGGTGAAATGAAGATGAACTAAGCAAATATGAAAGAAAACAGGGTGAAATGAAGATGAACTAAGCAAATATACTTTTTTTTTTTAACGATTCAATCAAGCACATATTTTTTATATTTGATTTAATCTCACATTCTAAATATTTCAATTAATTAATCTTATTACTTTATCTCTAATAAACTATAAACCTGCTAATCAATTATTTGTTTCTATTCTAATAGGATTATTATAGTCTGTAATAAATATTATGACCTAAAAAAAATATATAATTTACAACTAACCATTTTAAAAAGAACAACATATATATTATATTCCTAATTAATACATATATTATATACCTAATAAACTAACACAACAATAAAATAGATAGAAAAAAAAAGAAATAGGAAAAATTACCTGCGAATTGAAAAGCTGAGTGTTGTGGTTGTTGAAAACTCCGGCCGGTGCAGCAAGCGGCAGCCACGGCGGGGATGGCGTACACAGCGGCAACATTTTCGATGGGGGGACCAACATGGAGGGGTGTGGGCGGGGTGAGGAAGAATTGGGAGAGAAAGGAGAAGGGAGGGGAAAGAGAAAATGGATTGGCAAAGTGGGGGTCCAGATTTTAGAACTTGTCAAACTTTGAACAGTAGAATCGCCGACAGCTCTGGCGATCCTCATTAAAATATTAAAAATAAATAAATTTTTATTTAGAAGCTCTGGCGACTGTGTTTAAAAAAATATTTTTTATTTAAAAATGCCACAACAAGTGCAGCTAATTCAAAAAAAAAAAAACGCTAAGATCTCTGGCGACGGAAATAAAAATTAATAAAAAATTATGCGGTGCTAAGATCTCTGACGACCCCTTTAAAATATTAATAAATAATACTGAAAAACATCATTACTTCTGGCGTTTTAGTATAAAATCTTAACCCAATTTTTTCCTTAACACTTTATGAATTCGTTTAAAATTAATAATATTTTTGAAAAATTCTCTCAGTCAAACCCAACCATATAAGCAATTGCATCATACTTGATCCGTCACTTCTTCCAAACTTTACACCGAACCCCACTATGCATATCAATCATATCATATACGGAATTGTATCATATCATGTATGCAACTGCAGATTGACATACGGAATTGTATCATATCATGTATGCAATTGCATTATACTTGATTGATCACTACCCCAAATTCAAAAGATATTAAAAAAATATATATTTAAAAGATTTTCTCATTACCTCAACTGACTTCTGATACATAGTGACATATATAGATTGGTGAAAGCGCAAATTGAATGAAAACATACATATTTTCACTCGATGACCAACAGCGCAGCTCTTGCATGTCTCGCTTCAATCCTGAACTGCTTTCCCAATCCAAAATGCGCCATCAGCAACCACACAAAGGTGATCAATTCCCCACCTTTGCTAAGCTGGTGCGCATGAGCATCTGGCCTGCAATGCCCCGCAGCATACGACAACAGTTCCACCCACACCCTGCTCATCAGTATCCACTTATTGGCGCCCATGTTATTCAGATCTTTAGCAAGAATGCACGCATCCAAAAGCAAAGATTTACTCCGCTTCCCTTTCACCTCATTCGTTTTCAAATTCAGAAGCTCCCTCGCTAATATAAGCTGCCGTTGATCGATGGCGTATCCTGATTCCCACCTCCGGAAAAACTTCTTTGCTTCCTTGCACGTATCCTGGAAACGGATTTCCGCGATTCCGGCAACTGCCGACATCAATCCCGGCTTCATGAGCAAAAGGTAGACCATGTAATCCGATATCACCTTGCAGTATTGCTTAGCATTATTATCATTATCATTACCATCATTCTTTTTTTTGACAGGATTACCATCAGTCTCTTCATTGAAATAACACAGTTCAGTGGCAATATGCCATAGAACCAAACTCTCATCATATTCGACAAATCTCACGCTAGAGAAAATGGAGTTGTTGGAGCGGTTAACCTGGGGCAGGTAGTCGTGGAGGGCCCTCTCTCCTCTTGAAGCAAATATCTGTTTTGCATCTTCTGTGGTTTCCACACCCTTAGCTTTAATTTTTAGCTCTTGGAAAATGAAATCCTTCAAATCGTCCATGCACTTGGAGGTTTTCGTATAGATACGTTCTTCCTTAATCCCAAGAGAGAAGGCTAATCTCTTTAGCCATGGGATCCATAACCCTTCATTTCGGGCAATGATGCTAATAAAGCTGTGGCCTGAAACGGTATTGGACCAATATCGGCGCCATCTTCTGGTAAAAAGGAAAGCGGAAATTCCATACTTAACTGAGGCGATTGTCCAATCTGACATAACGAGTTTAACAAACCCGACTAGGTCGAGAAAAATTGCTCCCCCGAGTAAAATATAGGTGATATTTATGTCACGAACTGATGGAATTTTGTGTTGTAATCGGATAAATTGCTGAAAGCAGGTCACCAGGAGAGCAGTGCTGAGAAAACGGAGGAAATAACCGATCTTGTTGTGGATTACAGGCATCTTCGTGTAAAGGGCATCGTATATAAAACTGAGCTCCACCTCCATTATTTTGAAGGCGTCAATGGCCTTCCTCTTCAAGAAGAAGTCGCGGCTCTCACTCCTCTCCTGGAAACTGAACATGTGGTCGACGATTAGTCCCTTGAAGATGTTGAAGAACTTGTACCCATTTTTGACAATCTCCTCCTCCTCAAGGGCCTTGATATTTTCCGAATCACCATCAACGGCTGTAGCCATTGTTGGTTCATCCGCTATGTCGATCCTGACAGAAAACCCGAAAGATTCCATGACAGTATATTCCTCCATGACCTGCGCATAACTCGGGCCGGGCATCAGGGGCAGCGAACTCTTGAAATTACCAAGACAGGCTTTATACAACGCGCACGTTCTTTCCGAGTACTTACACGTTCCGACAAGGAACACAAGGATCGTAGGGATCATGAACTGATTCGGAAAGGACTGCACGAAAATGTAAATGACTGCAGAAACCTGGATTACAAGTCCGAGCAAATGGCGGATCCAGAGCTGATTGTCTTCTATGGAGAATGCGGTGATGTCGTCAGGACCGCCGAGGTGCAGCAGCAGAAATGGAGCCCAAAAGGCAGCCAGCTGCATGTTTACAGCCGATTTTCCATGACGGTCGTTCGACTGGCCATTGGAAATGAGTCCCACCGTAAACATAGCAATCGCATCGGCTAAGATGTAAAAAAACCAGACCAACCCCGTTGCCGCATTCGTTGTTTTCCTGGAATTCACTGAGAATATTAAAGCTACTTGAAAAGAGAGACTGATCAGGACGAATGAACGTATGTTCCACTCCTCCCATAGCCTCTTCGCCTCGTCCGAAAGATGGGAAAACATTTTGGAATTAAGAAAACAGGAGTGGTTTGGAACTAGGTTGAATGCGATACGTAGATAGGAATTATGGTAGGAAGGAAACAAAATGAGAGAGTCAGAGAAGTGAGAGAAGAAGAAGAAGAAACAACCATACAAAGATTTGAGTGACAAAGATTAGCTACCTTTCAAACGCACTATTGAAATATGTGTTCGACCTAACCCACCTCAAAAGTTAGCTTATGAGGTGAGGGTTACCTAGCACTATTAAAATAGCACATAGTTTGATTATTAGTCAACTGAGACAAGTTAACATTCACGCAATGTGCTAGTATGCCAGTACATTAAGAATGCTTAGTCGACATTCTTTTAGGAAAAGTTTTAGTCGAGACCCGCCATCAAATGTGGCAGTTTAGGGAAATTCTTACCCAAACCCGGCTCGATCGAGCCCACTAATTAAAACACGCCAAGTGGAATTTACATTTTATATTAAAATAATTACTAACCTAACTTATTTCTTAACTCTAGTTAATATTAAAGATATCTATTTTAGTTTATGTTAAATAAAGATTTGAGGAAAGATTTTCTCCAAGAATATCTTTTTCTTCCTCAAATTCCTGGGAACTCAGCTACTATTGACAAGGAAAACCCCAAGTAATTCATCCCCGACCCATGTAAATGTTACCATATTGTCTATGAATTAGAGTTTGATTACATGAACTCAGTTAATTAGTTGATGGTAAAATGAATCTAGCTCTTGATAAAAATAAAAAGAAAATATTAAAAGTAAGCACGAGGCAAAATAAAATAAAAGGAAAATATTAAAAGTAAGCACGAGGGCAAAACAAGCTACTGCTCAAAACAAATAAATATTAGTGTTTATTTTAGCATTTTGAAGTATTTGGAGAATCAATTTTTGCTTAAAAAACAATCCAACTACGGAAGCATTTGCAAACTCTAAAAATACTTATTTTAGTATTTTGAAATATTTGAAAAACAAACTTTTGCGAGCTAGAATCCCTTTAGAATTCTATTGTTTAGAATTATGCTTTTAGATTATACAATTTTTAAATTTATTTATATTCTATTTGACAATAATTTTTTATTAAAATATTAATATTTTTAAAGTAATTTTTTTACGTACAAATACAATTCTAAAACTTATAAATATAAATCTAAAACTTATATGTTAACTAGTTACTATCAATTAAAAATACATATAAGACTATCTTTAAAAGCACATATAAATTATGTTTACATATTCATGTGTAAAAATCAGACGGATAAAACACATATACTACAAATTCATATGTCAACTATCTTAAAAGATATGGAATTATAAATATAAAAAATTATATAAATAATTAAAGACATTGAAACCATTCAATCGTGTTTGTTGAAACAAATTATGCAGGTATTAAATAAAATTGAAAATAATATATATATATATATATATGTGTGTGTGTATGTGACCAAAATCTAAAAATATGTATAAAAGCATAACAACACAACGAAAGGATAATAAATAAAAATAGTGATATAGAGAGAGAGAGACATAATGTAAACAAACAGTAAAATTTATCAAAATTGTTGTAAAATATCAAATATGAAAAAAATAACAAAAAAGATGTAAATATGATAGGGTAAATTACAAGATCCCCCCGTCTTTTGGGCCTTAGGATGGGATGCCCTCATCCTTTCATTTTGGGCGATTTATTTTGTAATCTTTTAAAATTGTTGCACTTAACCCCTATTCGATAAAATCTTAGGGAATATTCCATTTATTTGTTTTAGAGCTCGACATATAAGGCTAAATTTGTACAAATCATGTTCCAAATGTGTTGATATTATACATCAAATCGAAATTTCGATGCAAGAGCAAAACGGTCGTCTTAAAATAAAATTTTGACAACCAACGAATAAAAAAATCATTGGTTAAAGATGACAAAAAATGTCGTGAAAGCCTTATATGAAAATTCCAACGCTTTCAACAGTCAATAGGATATGGATTTTGTTATTGAGAAGAACACGATGGTAGTGGTCTTGACTCTTGGATCGGACTAATGGAGGAGAAACTGATAGTCAAAGTTCTACTTGATCAGAATATTCCTAAAATATTCCGTCGGAAACTTCGAAAAAAAGGTTAAGCATAATAATTTTGAAAAGGTAGAAGCCAAATCGCTCAAAATAAAAGAATGAGGAGCAACCCGTCGAAAAGTCCAAAGCACGAGAAGTTTGTGTAATTAATCCAATATAATAACTGAGATATATACTTAAAATATAACCATATACATATATGATGTCAAGCATCACCCCATATAAAAAAAAGCATCACCCCATATAAAATATAATTAAGGGAAAAAAATTTTGAACAACCTGAACTATTACGAAATTTTGATTTTGCAACCTTAACTAAAAAACGTCGTCTGTTGCAACCTGAACTATTTGAAATTCACACTTTGCAACCTCAGTGTAAAATCCGGCTTACATGTCATGCGTGTGAGGTATCCACGTCAGTGCCTTCGGTGACGAAAGTGGCCGGGTTTTACACTGAGGTTGCAAAGTGTGAATTTCAAATAGTTCAGGTTGCAACCGGCGACGTTTTTTAATTTAGGTTGCAAAGTCAAAATTTCGTAATAGTTTAGGTTGTTCAAAATTTTTTCCCCTACAAAATAATTGAACTTTCTGTTTCACGAGCTTCCACCTTGCTGTGCTGCTCTCATTTTAGTAGCATTGAGATTTGGGGGCATAAGAAGGTTGGCCCACGTTTCTTTTTTTCACGTTGTCTTCGCTTACAATTATACAATTCCATGCTAATTGTGGATTTCATCGTAGTATGCTTGGCCAAAAACAAAAAAAAAGAAACTTCTTTCAGAATTGTGAAATTCCCTTTGATACAGTTGACCTTACCTACTGATGAATTTGAATTTATATGAAATTCATTATGGGGGCAACCTTTCTCCCTCTGAATGGGATATCTAGCAGAATACTACTGTTACCTTCTGAGCAGGTCTAAATAAAAAATATATAGTGCTTCACCTAATTCTGAACTACTCAAAATCTCATAGGAATTACACAACAGAAAACTATTAGCTAAATTCAGGTGTATGTTGATCAAAGTTTCATAAAGTAGCCATTTCCACAAGCTGTTATAACTAAAGCAGCCTAAAAGAATAACCACAGATTATGTACAACAAGAGTGCACACTTCCCTCCATCTAACACTGATGGGTGTCGACTGTCGAGGCCACCAATAATAAAATTTCAAGTACCGAATACAAATAAATTGTAGATAGTGGTAAAAGGGATCGATCCACAAGGATTGGACGATATTATGACTTTCAATTAAGCCAAGGAGCAAAAATAAATAATAAATAATAACAAGGGGGTTTTGAGATTATGAACTAAACTAACAACGACTAAACTAATGAAATAACTAATAACAATTAAACGAAACTAGAAATTCAAATTAAACTCAAGTAGTTCAATAGATAACAAATAGTCGGGAAATTC
>JBBMKE010363592.1:0-13083 GCA_037834125.1 Lippia alba | reverse complement strand
ATAGAATTATGTTTCAAATAAATATGAAATATAAAAATTAGTTATTCTTTGCGATGGATTTGATTGCAAAATTCGTACAAAAATTTTAAAATAATAATAATTTTTTAAATACACTAATTTCTTACTACACATTTATTTGTAGGAAGAGTTAAATTATCTAAAATTTTAAATTAAAATTATAAATCGTAAATTAAATCTATAAATTGTAAATGCACTTAAAAGTGTAGTATGACCTTTGTATTACTACACACTAAAATGTAGGTAGAATAATACATGTTGCTTCATTTTAAAGTGTAGCAACATCTCTTGCTACATCAATGGTGCCTACACATGTATAAAATGTAGTAAGAAATTATGTATGGCAACAATGCTTATCTTCCTACACTTTAACGTGCATTTAAAGCTCATTTTTCTTGTAGTCGGTTTTTTTATATATGTAAATTTTAGGGACGATTTTGTAATCTCGGTCATACATCCAATGAAGCATTCAGACAATCCGCAAGGGGCATAAGTATACTTTTGCAAATTCCATTAGGGGCTTGAGACCAAACAAGGCTTACAGGAACTAAAATATAATTTTTCGATCTAAATGAATTGTATTGTAATTAGACTTAAATGCAGGCTAATTAGACGTAAATCACTCTAATTTACTGAATATTCTTGGCTCTTAACAAATCTTACCTGTATTTGGTTACTAAGCAATGGAGAAAGACAGCCATATGCACCTTAGCAAAATCTGCTCCAATTAATACAAAATCTCATACCGCCTCCAAAGGCCATGAAGTTTCTTGATGCATCATTTGTGTCTACTCCCTGTAGAATAAATATTTTCATAATTTTGATTTTTGCATGAAGCAAATATAAATATGTTCCTTTCTCTCAGTTCTGTTTAAATTGCCTCTAGTTTCACTTTTTAAATTTTAATATGACCCCTTTTAAGATTTCATTATTCATGTGAATTAATTTTAAAACCATATCGACTCTTTTATTGATGGACCGTAAGTGATGGGGCACTTCCGATGGTGTGAACATTTCGAAAAACTCCTATGAAGTTTTATAGGCATAGTAAAATCTCATGGAGTTTATGTAATAAAAACCTGAAGGAGTTCTTTTAGGGTTTTGCGAAACCAGAGAGATAGTGGGGTAAATTGCAAAGTTGTAACACTAAATGAGTTGATTTTTAGGACAAGGATTTGGCAGATTGCATCGCGGTTATACTAAACACTCGATTTATAAAAATTTTGGGAAGAACCTTAGTCGAACACCCATTTTTTACCAGAATCCTAAATATATTAGTCATGCATGTCATGTACTAGAATATTTCATTTATTATACTAACTTTTGGTTTTATATCCTACTTAGCTAGGTTCGAGCCGAATGACGAGTAAAAGTACTCTTCCAATTAACTTTTTTAACAAGTAGATTTTGAACCTCTGATCTCTTAAAGAATTAAGTAAAATTTGTCGTCTCTTTTAATCTAGCCAGTTACCACTACACCACCCATTTTCTATTTCTTATACTAACTGAATATGTAAAAGTGAATGAAATTGTTATCATGCCGTCAAGTGACTATCACAATGTTCATGCTAGTAAGGACTCTGTTGGAGTTGGTTCCAGAATTGCTAAAAAATAAAAGTTAGCATGATTATATTGTAGCTTAGCAAATTATTATTCAAAACATCAATCAGAGGACAATTATTCTCTTAAGAGATAATTATATATTGACGGTCTCTTAAGGTATGACGAAGTTACAAATTTTCCCATGAGATTTGATAAAAGTTATAAATTAGACCCGTTATTTTCTCTATTAAATTTAATAGAATGTGCAATTGTACTATTTTATCCCTATATGCTGAAACTGATCGAGAGAGAAATGTATATGTAATAAATAATCCAAAAGCAAGGGGATCAATGCAAGTGTGGAAATTTTGAGGGGTTTGATATAATTACTTGAATTTTGTGACTTAATATTTTTTCCCCAAAAAGTAACCTAATGATATTTTGTTATTTTTATGATGAATTAATCTCATACTATTTTTTTCAAA
Source organism: Lippia alba (assembly GCA_037834125.1). Taxonomy (NCBI): domain Eukaryota; kingdom Viridiplantae; phylum Streptophyta; class Magnoliopsida; order Lamiales; family Verbenaceae; genus Lippia; species Lippia alba. Next base: position 11,038 of record JBBMKE010363592.1, on the reverse strand, counting down.
ATGTTGGGCATGCATGTTTAGATCGGGATATTATTCTTAATTTGTATGTAAGTTAGATGCATTAGTGATTACCAACGCTTAAAATATTTATTTAAATAACTTTGATGGATATTTATATGAATTTACTAATCAATTGATTAATTATGGTGACCTTTGTTATAGTTTTCTATTCTAGGCGAAAATTTTGTTATATTTCAAATTAATGAGTTTAAATAAATTTAAGGGAAAGTAATATTTGACTACCTTACATTTAGGTTTGATTACAACGCAATCCATGATTATCTGAAAATTACAATATAGTTTCTAACTTTAAGAAACGTTTGTGGTCCTTAAGGTTTCGTTATGTCATTTCAAAAATACCCTTGGTTTGTTTTTAAATTTATAGTTTATAGGGATCATTTTGTTTATTTTTGTAAAATTTAGGGATGATTTTGTAATTTTGGTCATATATTCAATGTAACACTCATAAAACTGTCAGAGGCATAAGTGTACTTTCACAAATTCCATTACGGGACATTAGATCAAACAAGATTTATAGAGAATAAAATATAATTTTCCAATAATAATAGATTGCATTGTAATTAGATTTAAATACAGAGTAGTCAGATGTAAATGACTCTAAACTTAAACATATTTAAAACTAAAAAATAAACATAAGATAGAATTTATAATTTCTTTACCATACTTTACATAAATAAATATGTATGAAATATATATGTGATGATTTATATTTATAGATAAAATATAAATATTTTAAATTTTCAAATTTCAAATTAAAAAGTACAAATTTAACCAACATTACAAATATATCATTATACTGTAAGTATTATTACAATATAACTGCTAAGGGCGGTGTTGAAATTTTAAAAAATAATTTTGCTGACGTAATCAAAATTTAACACAGTAATTAATAGTTGGGACAATTTGAAAGAAAGTGTAAACCTCATGGGGTATTCATAATTTCTCAGATCTTAGAGGAAAATCCTTACTTTTACCATATCTCATGGACCTTTCTCTTAAATTTCTATTTTTTCCATAGAAAATATAATTTGACAAAAAAAAAAAAAATAATTAGAGGGCTCATTTTTTTTAATGGTAATTTGACAGCACTTACATATACCTTATTTAATATACTAACTCAACATTTATAAATGATTGTAATTGTTTTTCGTGCCAAATGACTAGCGCACACAATATGCCGGCCGGTGTGGACTAAAAAATTCTATCTCAAAAAACTCCGCTTGTTCGAACCAATCGCATAACAAGTGTAAAATACTCACTCCTCATTACACTGTTTGACCGAACATATTTGTGGTAAAATTTCCCACGAGAACTTTGTTGAAGTTGGTTCCAAATTTGCAAAAAAATTAAAAGTTTGCATGACAATAATGCAACTTACCAATATTATACACCTAACTTTCTCATAGAAAATATAATTTCTTATTTTTTCAAGGATAATTTGACAGCATCACAACACTTGCCTGCCATATCTCGAGGGGTTAAAGTCAAGTGGATCTTTGTATCTGCTGGGGTTTAAGCAATGTTTTCAAAACCGGACCAGGCCGTCCGGTCGGACCGGTTCAACCTGTGACCGGAGTCGTGTCCGGTCAGGTAGTGTGCACCAAACCAGTGTGGTTCGGATCGGGGTAGAACCGGCAAAACCGGCCGATTAACCGGCTGTTTTTGCCATGAAAACCGGACCGGATCGCCGGTTCTTGTATTAAACCTTTTTTTTTCTTTTGCTTCTTCCATTTCATGTTGTTCCGACTCATTTTTCTGTTCCAGTACTTAGAGAGAGATTGAAAGTGAGAGAGAAGGGGAAAGATAACCCTTACCTTTGTTATGACTTTCGTATCAGAAATTATATGTGAGATTGAAGGTGCTGCACTTCATGAATTTTGCATGAGAAATTGATAAAGAAGTAGATGATAGAAGAAAAGCAGCACCGCTGCATGATAGAAGAAAAAGAATTGCGGCGAATAGATTTCAATCACTCATAGTGTTTCAATATATAGGTTTTTGTATAAGTTTTTTTTGGGCTTTGGGCTTTTTGGGCAAAATTTTTAGGTGGGTGAAAAACTGAAAATATATGATATGAGTTACTTTTCTTTATTTAATTTTCTTTTGTTTATTGGATTTGCTTATTTCAAACCATTGTAAAATTTATAGAAAAACAAATATCGGTATGGTGTGAAATAATATATTTTTGTGTATTAAATGTAATATATATTTTTTAGATATAGTAGAAAGAAACATTATTTTTTGTTTTAAATATTAAAAATTAAAATTTTATTTTATATATTTATAATAAAATAATAATTATTTATTTATGACGTCATACCAGTTCGATCGGTGGTTGAACCGATCGAACCGGTTGAACCGGTGACCAGTAGCCTTACCGGTTCTATCTCCGGTCCGGTTTTGAAAACATTGCCTTTTACTGAGGGAATATCATGATTCTCCTACCGCGGGCCATTCGGGGGTGCATCGGACTTTTCACCGTTTAGCAGCTTCGTTCTATTGGCCGAAGATGCGGGCTGATATTCGGGCATACATTGCAGCATGTCTTGTTTGCCAATCAATTAAGTTCTCCACGCAACCACCATCCGGGCTATTGCAGCCATTGGCCATTCCCACGCGTATCTGGGAAGATATAACTATGGATTTTGTGGTGGGGCTCCCCTTCTCGCGGGTGCACGGTGGTGGTGGTGGTGGTGGTGGTGGTGGTGGATCATCTCTCTAAATATGCGCATTTTGGGGCTTTACCAACGGGGTTTGATGCGCATAGGACCGCTTTTCTGTTTGTAGATATGGTTATTAAGTTACATGGATTTTCTTCATCGATTGTGTCGGACCGGGATGCCATATTTACGAGCAAATTCTGGAAAGAGTTGCATACTCTTAGCGGTACCACTTTGAAGCATAGCTTGGCTTTCCACCCGCAGACTGACGGGCAAACCGAGTTCATGAACCGAGTGCTAGAACAATATCTTCGTGCATTTTGTCATGACAAACCCAATCGTTGGACGGTGATGCTTCCTTGGGCTGAATACTCCCTTAATACGAGTTTTAACTCGAGCATTAAGATGACTACGTTCCTAGCCATTTATGGGCGTGAGCCTCCGGACTTGGTGCCGTATAGAAGGGGCGAGAGTTTCTTGCCGGAAGTAGATGAGGTTTTGGGGGAGAGAGATTCTTTGTTACGTAAACTCAAGTGGAATTTGCAGGTGGCGCAAGGTCGTATGAAGGCTTTGGCGGATCGAAAACGGGTGGATTTGGAGTTCAAGGTGGGTGAGTTGGTGCTTCTTAAGTTGCAGCCATATCGCCAACATTCCGTGGCTCGCCGGACTTCTCAGAAATTGGCTAAACGTTTCTATGGTCCGTATGAAGTGTTGGAGAGAGTGGAAAACGTGGCTTACAAGCTGAAATTGCCGGAATCTGCTCGGATTCACCCAGTTTTCCACGTCTCGTTGCTGCGAAAATTTTTAGGAAAGGTGGCACAAACTACTCCAGCTGCCTTGCCGTCGGAATTTGTGGGTTCTTGGCCGTTGTCGACACCCGTGGTTGTTCATGGGACGCGCACTGTTTTAAGGAATGGCGAGCGTGAGGATCAAGTGTTGGTGAGCTGGTCTGATGGTACCCATGATGATGCGACATGGGAACCAGTCCTCGAGTTTCGCCGCAATTTTCCAAACTTCCACCTTGAGGACAAGGTGCTTGTCAAAGAGGGGAAGAGTGATACGAGCAATGAGCAGAACCAGGAGCAGCTCTCGGAGGAGAGGGTTCCGGAACTGAATGAGGGCAAAGGCCGTGAAAGGAGTGAAGAGCCGGTGAGGCGGAGTGGAAGACAGAAGCAAAGACCGAAGTGGCAGCAAGGATACATCATGAAGATGAGCAGGAAAAAGTCTTAAAGTGTTCATGGGAATTGGCAGACATGTTATTTACGTATTAGTAGTATTCTTAAGTTAATTAGTATTTCCTTATTTATGCAGAGTCCTAGGTGTTGTGGGATTGGTATTATTTATGTCGTACTTTGGGGTTGTTATTTTCATTGAGTAATTAATCAAAGACCTTTTCCTATTATTCTCTAATCTCTCTCAACCCTAATATTTCCCCCGGCCGGTCGGATTCACACCGGATTATCCATCTTCTTCCCTAACCTTCTCTGTACGTCGGGTTACCCTCGTATCAATCATGCATTTAGCAAATTCCGTGTGCATGAGCTTTGGTCACTTATGTTTTCTGCTCGATCCCGTATCTAAAATTGGAGCAAAATTATTTACCCAATTTTTTAAACAAAATCAGCAAAGCTTTTTTCTCATCAAATTATGTTCTGAAACTAGGCAGCACTTGAGGAAATTTGGATCTTCCAGTTTATTTTGTTTTATACGTATACATACTTTCATAATATATGCATAACACGCACCACCTTTGAGAAAGTAATAATTGCAATTTTGTTGCGCTCTGTTGCATTATTAATGCATCTTAATCTACATTGCAAGAGCCATTTTAATTGACAGTCCGAGAGTACCATGAACTAAATATTATTTTTTTTTTCAATGTGACTAAGGTGACATGTAACATGTAACACTACATCATCACAAAGAATTTGCTGCGCCAATCTCTTCTTTTTTTATTTTTTCTTTTCGCATGCTTTTAACAATTCGCTTAACTGCCTATTTCTTTAGGTTTGTTGATTTTTAGGTAATTATGGTGCACTTCAAAGACATCACTTTATTAGCTTGCAAGGCCAAACACTGGTGATTCTCAACAACAAGAGGAACACTTCGAGAAAGGTACAACATTGGTGGTTCATGCTTATCTGACCGGGTCATATGCGAGTGATTGGGGGAAGATGGCAACGCCCTTTCACATAACGGAGTGGTCGGACCGATTTGAATTGACAAGCAGGTCGGATGGACCAAATTATCTTCCAAAATTAGGGTGAAGCGTCATTGAAGGCAAAGTGGGGAAACGACGCAGAATTTCTTCCACTACGTTGTCGGATATTGGGAGTTGACTGACGACATTCTCAGCCAGTGTGATGACAAAGTCGGCTCAAATATATAGCTCGACGTGAGCCTCACTGTTCATATATGACCGCAACTCAGAAACCATGAATGCATTCTGCGAAGTGTGGTATTCGGAAACCAAAACTCTTTTGACGTCGAACGACAAGTTGTCCATATCACTTTGGGATTTGGATGCTTTGGCAGGTCTTTTTATGATGTGTCTTTTCTTTGGCAAATCTCAATGCGATATGGACACAATTCGCCGTTCAATGTCAGAAAAGTTTGGTTTTTGGACACCATGCTTCTCAGAATGCCTTCATAATCACCGACTGAGCATGTCCTCGGTCCACTCCCAATATCCGACAACGTAGTGGAATTCACCGTCGAACCGAAGGTCGTCTCCCCACTTTGTCTTGCTTACAATGATGTTTCGCCCTAGTGATGGACTGATGGTATATGATTCGGTCCATCCAAGTGTTGATGATGGACCCGCTTGCAAAATCTACACTTGCGAAGCTTTGCTCAAGTCAAATCGGTCTGATCACTCCTTGATGTGAAAGGGCGATATCATCTTCCCCCAATTACTCGCATATGGCCCGGTCAGACAAAGCATGAACCACCACTGTTGTGCCTTTTTCGACGTCTTGCTTCTTGTCGTCGTGAATGACAAAGTGTTTGGTTCCGAAAGCTAAAGTGATGTCTTTGAAGTGCACCATGGTTACCTACAAATCAACAAACACGAAGTCAACCGAATTGCCAAAAGCATATGCGGAAAAAAAAAATCAAAAATTCTTTGTGATGATATAGCGTCATGTATCACTCATACCTTAGTAAGATTGCAAGAAAATAATATTGAGTACTTCATGGTACTCTAGGACTGTCATGATTCCTTTGAAGTGCACCATAAGTCCATAATTAAAGAAATCATGATTTCTTGGCATGGCATGTGCAGAAGTCATAGTTAAGTTCATTCTTGGTACCTAATTCTCCTATACAATTAAAGAATTCAAGGCACTTCAAGGAAAGCATCAACCTAAGAGGCATTCGACATGTTTCACTGAATCCAAGTCAAAGCCTTCAATATAAAGTGATAAAGATTTGATTATATGAGCAACTGAATGCAGCAAGGATTTCAGAGATTCTTATTGCTACTACAGAACATCTACCTCATGTGATTTATAGATCTTACAGCTGCTGTATGATGCTTATACTCATGGGCTAACGCTATATTTTGAGAAGATTCAGAAGCGGAGTCTAGCACTAAACCAAGTGGAAACCTCAACAAGCTAACGAACTCTAATGATCTGAATTCATCAACAAATCTTGCAAAAAGTAAGACGAAGATCAAACATTCAAACTTACAGGATGAGAAGGACAGGAAGACATCATAATATTTCTGGGTCGTTATGGCAAATTCAGCAAAAGATGGATTAATTAGAGCAACTAAAACATTAGTTTTAGGCTCTTGTGCGTGTACGACGCCGTTTAGACTCGTTGTAAGCGCTTTTACCTCTTAAATCATTTAGCGCTTTTGCACTAGTATTTAAGTAATTTAGTTTAGCGCTATGCTAATTTAATTACAGATCTCGTGTTTGGGCTTTTCAGAAGACAGTTATCAGTTTTATGTCTAATTGCTCCGAGCCGTCTTGAACTTTAACAAATGAGCTATAGAACCAAACAACAAAAGGCATGAAACAGAGAGTAGTTTCCGTAATTTTGGCTAAACCTCCAGCGAGGTGAATGTAATAAACTGGATTTGCAGAGGCACCAATCAACAATCACAAAGTGCACTCGTGGTTTCATCAATGATGCTTCTTGAATCTTGATTCTCCTTTGTAGAACACAATCTTTTAATGGCACGAAAAGGGAACAACAACTTGCAAAAGGTGTAGGCAAAAGGCTTTCAACTTCTAAGCCTAAAATATATGCCATTATGGTATAAATCAAGCATGTTAAAACCATCGATCTCAACCCGATTCTGCAAATTTCACTAATCACATGATTTTCTCAAAATATACATCAACCAAATTACAAATTAAGTTTAATCGTGTGATTAATATTGATTTGATATAACTAGTTTCGGGTTAGAATTTCCCATGACATGGTCATTTGCATCTAAAGAAGTAGACAACTTTCCTTTCTTGGACCAAAGCCATGTCTTTGAAATAGAGAAGCTATCTCCTCTACTCCTAAGATTAATCTTCTTTCCATGTATTTCATCATTTCTGCACAACCTCACTTGCAAATCACCTTCAACAACAATGTACCGAAATGCCCCCATAGAGTAGCATCTTCTCGCATCGAGACGAGGACTACTACTACTGTTACTACTACTACAACCCGCACTCAAACTCTCACTATCTCGACCTCTTTCGAGCCCTTCGTCCGTGGTTCTAAACTTCCCAAGCCTGACAGAAAACCCCTTTTCCTCCGAAACCTCCGGACCACGGCTGCGAAATGATGCATTTACCCTCTCCTCGATATTATTATCACCAAAAGCAAACAAGGGACCAACTCCAATGGTCCCTCTACATAAAGGGCATGTAGAGTTGGACAGCAGCCATGTGTCTATGCAATGAACGTGAAAGGCATGTCTACACTTTACAAGCAATTTGAGTCTATCACCATCTGAAAATTGACACAGACAAACAGAACAGTCGAATGGTTCCTTCATGGACCCCGTTATTTCCTTATAATTGAAGGTCGGCAGAGCGTCGATTATATCCCGGTCGAGGCCCCCTGAGTCGTGCAGATGGAAAAGCTGCTGAAGCTGCATTTGAAGCGTGTGGGAACCAGAAATGGCATCATCATTTGGGAATAAAGATCTGTTGGACTGTGAAACTGTGGAAAATGATGACCTCTTGAAGAAACATCTTAGCACGAGTTGGAGTAGAGCAAGTGCAAAGAAGATAATAGCAACAATCTCTATTGTTAAGAGCATTACTGGGCTGATTTTGCTCATGGATGAGGACTCTGAACAAGGGCTCTTATGCTTTCACTTGGAAAAATAGAAGAGAAAAAACACAGTAGAAATGGGAGACTTTGGAGTTAGGAGTTAGGACTCATTAAGGGATATTTATTTGAATTTTTGGTAATGTTTAAATTTTGTGTAAATTAATATAAGAGATAATTAAGAACTCCCCACGAAAACACAAATAACCCTTTAAGTTTTTAAAAACAACGAACACCCTTGAGGTTTACATTCTCTCTCACAAATTCCCTCAACCGTTAATAATAATTTTAAGTTTTAATGATGTCAGCAATATAATTTTTAAAATTTTCAATTCTATCCTTGAGTGTATATTGTATTAATATTGGAAGTATAAGGATACTTTTATAATATTCGTTAAATTTGTATTTTTCAATTTAAAATTTTGAAATTTAATCTAATGTTTGCATTTTGCCTATTAGTATAAATCCAAATAAATATTTCATGCATGTTTATTTTCATAAAATATGATAAAAATTTACAAATTCTACATTATGCATGTCTATATCTTGATTTGAAGTATATTTTGCATAAGTTTATATAAACTTTGTTCCTTTGAAAAATAACAAATTTTCGCTCGAAAATATAAAATCATAGCAAACACACAAACATGAATCGATGCATTAGTAGATTTACATAAAAGTATCTATAAGAATTATTTAAATAAATATTTCAAACGTTGGTTATCTCTAATCTATTTATCATCCATGCCCAATATTTACAAAAATATATTAGGCATTCATAAACTTTAAGTATGAAATTAATTTATCGTAAGAATATCAAAGTTTCATTTTTTGCAAAACCAAAAAGAAAAAAGAAAGAAGAAGATGTTAGTTAGCTACAAAATTCAAATATTTGTATTAATCCCCTAAAAATCTCAATACTCACATTAATCCCCTTACATTAATCTCTTTATCACACATACTCCCCTTGAAGTTCAGCATATGAGGGGTAAGATAGTAAAGTTACACATTCAAGATTAAATTTAACGGAAAATATAACGAATTAGGGGAAATTCATAAGTTCTCAAATTTCACAGAAAAATTCGTATTTTTGTCATACCTAGGAGTGGTTCGTAATTATTCCTTAATAACTTAATATAATTATTAGTGTATCAATTTTGGAAGTTGGACCAACTTAAATCAAACCATAATTTAATTATGCTTAATTCTATTGTTTTTTAGGAATTAAAAGATATTAAGGCAGCACATCTTATCTCCTCATGCGTAATGTAGGGTTGGTATATATGTTGTACATTTCTACCAGAATTAATTCAATGATATTAGTTAATTGTCCAATGAGACCTAATATATATGGTACTTCTTCTTTAATTTGATATGAATTATGTGGTACTTAATCCATTGACAAATTTGAACTAGGTATTGATATCAACTTTTAACTAATTTTGTGGATCTATATTTCAATTATTTAAATTTATGGAGGTCTACTTAGAGTAGAGTTAAATTATTTCCAAATATTGAAGAGCTATTCGTCAAATATTTGCAACTTGATGTCAATACGATAGGTGTGGTCGTGAACTCTTCTATTTTTTGGGAAAATAGAAATTAAAAGTTAAAAAGTTACAATTAATTGTAGTAGTAAAAAGGATTAGTATTTGGAAAAAGAAGTTAAGTGATAGGAGGAAAAAAATTAAAAAAACTTTTATTAAACTTAAAAGGGAAATTTAAATTTGAGTATTCTGTTTTTAGGTTTAATTACAATACAGTACAATTCGATTGAAAAATCATATTTTAATTTTTAATTGTTTAGAACCGTTTGTGGCTCCTAATGTCTGCTAGGTTCCGTTATATTATTTCAAAAATATCCCCATTTTTCTAATTAATTTGTGACCTCAGAGACTCCGCTATTAAATTCATAATTTATAAGGATCGTTTTGCTTATATTTGTGAACTTTATGAATGATTTTGCTTTTTTTTTTATCTATATGTAACACCCATATAAATCGTTAGAGGCTTAAATGTATTTTTGCAAATATAATTATTCCTTAGGAACCTCAGATCAAACAATATTTATATAGACTAAAATGTAATTTTTTTCGATATAAATAATTTGTATTGTAATTAGAACTAAACATAGGATAGTTTTTTTTTTAAGCGCAAATACGGGCCCGGAGTCCGGACCCTATTTCGAGGCGCGACCCTCGTGATATTATAAATCCGACCAAAAGAGTTTACAAAGTTTTGACCCTAAGTAAACGAAAATAAAACCGAATCCTCAAACAATTTGAACCGGTGAACGCAAAGAAAGCAGTAATAAAAACCCATAGTCAATAGGGTCACTAATACAAAAATTGGGTAAAGCCAAATCAAGTCCGCCTAGTACCACACGCCTCGCCAATCCCGCATCATGACCGCACCATTCAGCAAGCTTACCTAGTCGCGTACGAGAAATGCCGCACATGCCCGCCATCGCCCGCACGCCTTGCCTAGACGCGTGCGGTAAAGTTCGCAAGGCCCCCCACATGTCCGCACAACTCGTCAATCCCGCCTAGGTGCATGCGGGAAGCTCTCGCACACTCCCGCACCCCCCTCGCAGTCACATGCGGGAAGCTCTCGCACATGCCCGCACACATTGCCCAGTCCGCCTAGTCACATGCAAGATTTGCCGCACATGCTCGCCCACTTTTCCTAGCCGTGTGCGGTAACTCCCACACAGCCTTCGCACCATACCACCATCTTGCCTAAGCGCTTGCGGGCGTGCCCGCAAGTATCCCGCAACTTTCCGACCATGTCCACCCATGCGCCTAGACGCGTGCGGTAAGTCCCGCACATGCCCGCACGCCTCGCCTAGCTATGTGCGGGCGTGAAAGCACTATACTGCACCAATGCGCAGTCTATCCCGCACCATCCCAAGATAAAAATCGCAACACTCCGCACCAAAGCCTACTCCTTACCGCACCATACTGCGATAGAACCCGCACCAACAACCTAAATCCTGCACCATTCCCGAACCATACAGCATCAAAAACCATTGGCGCGCACAAGCGCGCGCGGCCTCCCACCCACCCTCCGCGCGC
>JBBMKE010363483.1:0-13084 GCA_037834125.1 Lippia alba | reverse complement strand
TTTCTCTTTTCTTAAGTTTTATAAATTTATAAATAAAAGTATATATAGAATAATTTCATGTATGATTAATTATAAATTATCTTATACAAAATTATTATAATTTATTGTAAGGTATATATTAATATAATACTTAATCATATTATAACACTCTAAAATATTTTAGGGCAAATTAGTAACTTTATAAAAATTAAAAGTGATTATCAACTTTTCTCTGCAAACACTCAACTGATTATTTTTTTGCTAATCACTTTTTTTTTTCCAAACACTTATTGTTTTCACTACTGCAATTTTTAACTGCTTTCATTTATACTTCTACTTATGGAGTACAGTTTGCGAACACCCCCTTAGTAATCCAGCTAGACTATTATCATATCTTTCGAAAGGTGATGATTGTTCGCAAAAATAATAAACACCGTGCAACTGCACGTGTGTCGAGATTGTAGATTAGGCAAGCAAGTGTCTTATACCCAGGTACTATTAAATTATAGTGTTAAATGCCAACATAATTTTTTCTAATTGAATTCTAACTAATCAATTAAATGAAGAGTATAATGAACACTAAATTAACAATGCAACTAAAGGAAAGGGAAAAAATCATTTTTCTTTCTCTAATGATGCCAATGTTCGATTTTGGTCCTGCTCTTTTAACTTTTCTCACATTACATCCTTTTTTATTCCACATTTTTAAATTTCAGTCCTTTAGCTAACGAACATTAAAAATTGACGGAAAAAGGCGCGTGTCACTCACGCGCCACTCACATTTATCCAAGCCACGTGAGTGAGATGTGACTTTTTCCGTCAATTTTTTAACATCCGTTAGCTAAAGGATTGAAATTGAAAAGTGTGAAATAAAAAATGATACAATGTGAGAAAAGTTAAAAGATCAGACCAAAATCGAATAAGGACATCTTTAGAGGATGAAAAATAATATTTTCTGTAACGGAAATTATCAACAAATTAAATATGAACTAAATTGGATTACAATTTCACTTAACTCTTGCTTAACTCCCATTGACCGTAGTTCAATCCTTGTGTTGGGTTTTGAAAGACTAGAGAATAATATTGTCTATGAGCTTCTGTCGAAATCATATATACCTATAATTAACTAAAAATTCATATATGTCTATGGTAATCAATTAGCTAATTACACATTCAATTCCCGCTCCTACGTCAATACGAGGCTAGCAAGTATAAGTCTAATTGTCTATCTTATTAACAAATCAATTAATCTATTCTTAATTAATTGAACATGTATCGTTTAATCCTCATCCGACATTAACCTTTCTTCGTCAATACTCAGTTAATTATCTCTCAAAATAATTGATGGCCAGTCAATTATCACAACACCACCAAATTAAACGATAAAAATAACACGAATCATGAATACGCTAAATGAAAATCAAATTACGAGTCAAGATCCATTGTAATCCAAGATAAATTTAATTAAACATACTAAACATGCTAAAATCCAACAACAAGATAGAATTCATCTTTGAAAATGATAAAAAAGAGAGAAGAGGATAAGAAAAACTTGTAGACGCGATGTACTTTGGGATTAATGTTCTTTCTTCCTCCAAATCCTTACTCAAATGATGCTTCCAAGTTAAACTTTTAAAACTAGAGAACTAAAACAAAAAAAAAAAAGCCTAAAAAGTGATGAATGATGTTCAAACCTGAATTATGAATCTAAAAGACACGGGTTTCCTTAAAAACCGCTCAAGTAATTTTCACTTTACTTGAAAACCGTCAATTGAGTATTACTCAAAATTCTTTGCACAGGAAGTACAGGGAAGTTTTTTGCAGGATACTTCAAATTACTTGAGTATCTACAGGGAATTTCTTCGGAATTTGTCTTTTGAGTAGTTTCCTAACCTTCTTCATGTAAATACTCAAATTTTGCACTTTTTTAAGTCCTTGAATATTTTTCCTCCTCTTTCCTACAATTAATCCATAGTTAGAATATATGATAAGTCCTTTTAATATCACTAATAAAATCATGAAAATCTAGACTAATCAGTGATAATCATCCATTTCGTCCATAATAATTTAGTTAGTGACTAGTATCGAGTTGACTTCTACATCAATCTTAAGAAAACATCTCTCCCATTCAATCTTTAGGTGCATTGATGTATCATTAAGAAAACATCTCTCCCATTCAATCTTTAGGTGCATTGATGTATCGATGAGATTGAGAAAGTATTCATAATAGCATATAAATTCCAAACTCCAAAACGATTACAACAAAGCAAATAGGTTTTCTTGCCATTAACATATGAGACAACCACGTCCTTGTGCAATCAATGTACTTTAATTTGGTTGAAGTATATATATAGATATATATATGGGAAAATATCATTTCTCATCCTCTACATATGACGTTTTTTGGTTTTGATCCTGAACTTTTTACTTTTCTCACATTGCATCATCTATGTTTCAGAAAATTTCAATCTAAGTCCTTTAACTAAAGGACATTAAATATCGGACCGAAAAAAATGTGTGTTAAAATTACAACACATGATCAACTGTTTTATTTTCTCTCTCTATGAGAAGTTTGGTCTCTCATTCTGAGAGTTTTTCGAAAGTCTTTTTTCCTGCTCAGTTTCAGCTCTTCTCAACATCCGACGAAGCACCGCCTCTCCATTCTCTCAACGCACTGCCTCTCCATTCTCTCAACGCCGACTCTTTTCCTCTCCCCCCTTTTTCCTTACTCCCTCTTGCTTGGCTGTTAGTTGCTCACGTGCGTGTACTTACTTCTGTTTATTTTCTTATTTTCTCTCTGTAGGTTGTTCCTTGGCAACGGTGGGGACGGTCCAGTCGTCCCTCTAGTGCTCTCTTTCCACCTCGCAAATGACCTCACTCCAACAAGATCTGGGTTCAATGGATGACGAGATTTCTTGGGTCAATATGGTCTGTCCTTGTCAGGGGAAGCAGATTCAGCAGTGGTTGTCCTAGAGAGTGCTTGGAAGGATTCAAGTAGTGATATTAAAATGTGCCTGGTGGGAAAAGTTTTCTCTAGGAAAATGGTGAATTTTGAGGCTACAAGGCAAACCATCATGAAAGCTATAAACCCAGTAAAGGGCATGGAGATCACTAGATCAGGAGAAAACAGATTTATAATGAAATTCAATCACGTTCTTGCCCGAAAACAAGCGCTAGATGGAGCTCCACGGCATTTTAATAAATCTCTCATGATTCTAAACGAGTTAGGAGAAGATGAAGATCCTCCAGAATTCGATTTGGACTGGTTCCCTTTCTTCATGCATATAAATGGCCTCCCGTTTAGCAAACTCACTAGAAGCATGGCTGAATTTATCGGATATAAGGTGGGGCGATTTATAGAAGTGGATTTTGAGAACAGAGGAAGGAAGAGGACGGACAACCTAAAAAGTCAGACTTGCAATCTCCTTGAAGAAACTTCTACCTCGCTGCCTTAAGATCCAGAATACTGAAGGAAAGGAAATTCTGGTAACTTTTACTTTTGAGCGCCTCCCGAACTTCTGTTATCATTGCGGTTTGTGCGACCATAATAAGAAAATGTGCGACACCCATTTTGAGGAGAATTTTTCAGACCCAGCCCTAATTTCCTATTTGGAGCTTGGCTCCGAGAAAACTCGCTGGAAATAATGCTTGCCGGAACTACTTCTGCGACAAGAACGAAGCTTCGATTTGTGAGACAAAATCTTCCCCAAAGTAGGTGGGGGAAAGATTCTCCCCCAAAAGCTGGGCAGGAATCACAACCGTCAACCTCTGACATTCCTATGAAAGAGTCAATACCAACCCCTGGAAACCGTACGACCAGAGTCACAAAAAAGCCCCATTTTCTGGAAATTTACCCTAACCAATCTGACAATCCCATCAATCCAAATTGCACTACTCAAAATCTCTCCCGCTCTTTAAAACCTTTTAGACCCATTTTTACCTCCATGGAAAATCAGAAGCCCAAGTTGCATAATTTTAATTTACCCAATTCTAGCGGCCCAGTCTCACCTACAACCCATTTCACCACCAAGCCTATAGCCCGAGATCTCATATCTAATACACAAGGCCCATTTATCAAACAAGAATCCACTACTAAAAAAAAGAAGATCTTCCCCCCAAGGAATGCATCTTTGATCCTCCCCTTAAAAATCCACTGGCCCTATAGTCTAATAAGCCCAACCCATATTCTCAGGCCCCCTTCTATCAAAAACTTGTCTGTACGGCTCCTGAAATCCAGAACAAAAAAACCATTTCTTCCATAAACTCAGTGGTACAATCCATCACTCCTACTGTTGTCCTCGCACAAATGATAACTCCCATAGAGGGATCTCTTTCTTCACCTCTACCAGTACCCAACCGCAATTTTAGAAAATTCAAACCAAGAGAAGTCCCTGTTACCAATCTCTTATCCCCGTGTCAAAAGCCTCTAAGCGTGACCTCCCCCTCTCCCCAGAAACCCCTCTCCACCCATATCCCAAGCAGCTGAAAATTTCCCAACCTGGGATTCTTCTTCTTCGACCGATGGTTGTTTTCAATTGGCGGGTGCTGCGACGCAGCCCTGGCAGGAACCATGAATCTCATCACTTGGAACTCTCGGGGCCTGGGGGGTCCCCGAAAAGTTCAGACAATTAATTCTATTTTAAGGGACTTCAACACCTCACTCTTGTTTATTTGCGAAATACGGCGTAGAAATCGAAAAATCGAGAAGATTAAGGAGTCTATTAACTGGTTTAGTGTGAGTGTTGATTGTGTGGATAAGAGTGGTGGATTGGCCCTTCTTTGGAGAAGGGATGTGGTTGTCAGTTTTCAATCCTTTTCTAAATACCATATTGACGTGTTGGTGGTATGTGTTGGCTCTGATCCAATTTGGCGCTTCACTGGTTTCTATGGTGATCCGGATAAAAAATCCCGTTGGCGATCTTGGGAGATGCTCGTTGGTTTGGGACATAGGTCGAATTACCCATGGCTTGTGTGTGGAGACTTTAATGAGATCATGTGCAACATTGAGAAGGAAGGTGGCTCTTTGCGTGCGCCGGGACTTATAGCAGCGTTCCACAAGACGTTGGATAAAACAGGGCTTGCTGATATTAGCTTTGAAGGGAGACGTTTTACTTGGAGCAATAATCAGCCTTTTTCCTCTACTATCAGAGAGCGTCTTGATCGAGCAATTGCTTCACAGGCCTGGTTGTCGCTGTTTCCCTCTGCCCGAGTATCGCATATTCCTAACTCAACCTTCGACCATCTTCCCATTCTTGTGGAGACAATCAAGGATCGACAAGAACTAAAGAACAATAGGTGTTGGCCCTTCCATTTTGAAGCCATGTGGGCGCGAACTGATGATTGTGAGAGGATTATTAGGAACTGTTGGAATAATGACACTGGTGACTCAGCTATTCTCTCGGCTTTGGATAATGCAAACAACTGCAAAGTCGGGTTCTTGAATTGGCGTAAAAATCACCCTCTTAATGCTGAGAAAGAGATAAAAACGCTGCTTTCAGGGTGTATTTCAGAGAGTTCGATGGCTAAGGTGCGGGTGCTTCGGGGTCGGATTGATGAATTGGCTTAATAAGCTGAAATTATGTGGGAGCAAAGGGGCACTGGCTTAAAGAAGCGGATAGAAATGCCAAGTATTTTCACAACAAAGCTTCCGCTAGGGCAAAGAATAACCGGATTGATGGTTTATGTGATGAAGGGGGTCGTCTGTGTACGTCAAAGGAAGAGATACAGAGGATTAAAGAATGCTATTTTGGGAAGATCTTTTCGTCTTCCAGTTGCTCAGACTCAGAGTTAGAGGAGGTCATTTGCTTGGTCAAGCCAAAAATTAATGAATGCATAGGGGACGAGCTAGCCCGTCCTTTTACCATTGATGAGGTTAAGTGTGCTTTAAATAGTATGCATCCCTTAAGTCCCCAGGACCTGACGGGCTCCCCCTTTTTCTTTCAAAAATATTAGCACATTGTTGGTAATAATGTCACAGCGTGTGTTCTCAATTTTCTTAACAAAGGTATCTTTTCTCATGATTTTATTTTCACGCATATTGTTCTCATTCCAAGTGTCAGAAATCGGATATTATCTCCCATTTCCGCCCGATTAGCCTTTATAATGTGGTGTATAAGATTGCTTCGAAATGTATAGCTAACCGGATCAAACCTTTTCTTGATGATATTATTTATGTGTCATAATCAGCTTTTGTCCCTAAACACCTCATTACAGATAACGTTTTTCTCGCCTTTGAAATTAATCACTTCCTGAAAAATAAGAGAAAAGGCAATGAGGGTTTTTTCGCTCTAAAGTTAGATATGAGCAAGACGTATGATAGAGTGGAGCGGATGTTCCTAAAACGGTTGCTTGAGAGGTTAAGCTTCCCTCTTTCTTTAGTGAATTGTATTATGACTTGTGTTAATTTAGTTTCGTTCTCTTTTATCCTTTATGGTGCTCAGTTTGGTACGGTTATCCCGGAGAGAGGCATTCGCCAGGGCGACCCTCTCTCGCCTTACCTTTTCCTTCTTTGTGCAGAGACTTTCTCTCTTTGCCTACAGGATCTGGAGAACAGAGGAACTATCAAAGGTGTGTCCATTTGTAAAAATGCCGCAAGCATATCGCACTTGTTGTTTGCTAATGATACTTTGGTTTACGGGAGGGCGGATTTTTGGGCTTTGGATGGAATCGTTGGAAGTGTTGGATGTTTTCTCCAGAGCTTTGGGACAAGTGGTAAACCTTTAAAAATCGTCAGTGGTCTTTAGCCGGAATATTAGCCCCGCGGATGGAGATCTTATAGCTGGTCGTTTGAGAGTACAACAGGTGGAAAATTTTGATCTTTATTTAGGATTGCCCTCAGTGGCAGGTAAATCCAAGAAAATGTTGTTTGACTCTCTCCGTGATCGTATTAGAAAGAAAGTAAATGGCTTTTCTGAGAAGAATCTATCAGCAACAGGAAAAGAGATCCTAATTAAAGCAGTTATCCAAGTGATTTCTTCATACTCTATGAGCTACTTCAAGTTGCCGGATTCTTTTATTAGAGAGCTCGACTCCTTTTCGGCAAATTTTTGGTGGAATAATAAAGATCAAAATCGCATTCATTGGCTTGCGTGGGAAAAATTATGCGTTCAGAAACAAAAAGGGGGACTCGGATTTAGAAACTTCAAGGCTTTTAATCAGGTTCTTCTTGCGAAATAGGCTTGGAAGATTATCACCTCCCCGACCAGCCTTCTTAGTCGGGTGCTCAAAGCAAGATACTTCCCTCAACGGAATTTTTTGGAGCTGGGCTCGGACGATCACCCTCGTTTACTTGGAGAAGCATTCTTTTAGTGAAACCAATCTTGGTGGCGGGCTCTAGGTGGAGAGTTAGTTTGGGCACCTCTATTGATATTTGGAGGGACAGGTAGATTCCAAGACCTAACTCTTTCAAACCCATCATCCGACAGCCTCGTGACCCAACGATCACACGAGTGGATCAGCTTCTACTTCCTAACAACAATGGTTGGAATCTTAGTTTGATTGACGATACCTTTTGCCCCAGTGATGCTAAACTTATTCGAAGTATCCCTCTTGGTAGGATTGAACGGGAGGATAGACTCATTTGGCACTTTGAGAAGAATGGCATTTTTTTCGTTTGCAGCGCTCACCGTGTGGCTCTCGATCTGGATAGTGTATCCCGCACTTCGTTGTCCCTCGCCACAAACAAACCTGTTTAGAAAATGATATGAAAGCTCCATGTTGCCCCAAAGGTTCGGGTTTTTATGTGGAGGGTTGTTCATGATATTCTCCCGACGTTCTCGAATCTTTGTACCTGTAAATGCCAAGTCGATTTGCACTGCCCGATTTTTGGGGAAGCTCCCGAGGACCTGAAACACACCTTTTTGGATTGTCCGTTTGCTCGTCAGGTTTGGGCAATCTCGCTCCTCCCTTGGACTTTCGTTTCAAATTTTTCGGGGGGAGTCCACGAGTGGATCAAGACGATTTTGTCCTCTTTTGATATGGGTGAGTGTGTCAATTTCTCCTTGATCCTTTAGGGTTTGTGATGGTTTCATAATAAGGTCAGAATGGAAGGCTATAATTAGTGTCTGGATGAGTTGGTTGCTTTTGCTCTTTCTCTGCATGACCCCCATTCGGTTTCTTTCCTTTCCCTTTCTTCTGGTGCTTCAAATGAGTTATGCAAGTGGTGTCCACCTCCTCTTAGGGTGATTAAATTGAATGTTGATGGGGCATTTTTCTCGGAGAAGGGTAAGTCGGGGTGGGAGTGGTGGCGCGAAACCCGCAAGGATCTTGTATTGGTTGGTTGTGTGATAGGTTTGTGGGTGAGTTGGAACCAGAAGCGGTTGAAGCTGTTGCTGTCATGAGAGCTCTGGATCTTGCCCGGGAGTACGGATGGGATAATGTTTGGATTGAGAGTGACTGCTCAAATCTTGTTAACAAGATTTTGACTACTCTGGAGGATTTTTCACCAATTGGCAACTTGGTTCAAGACATTAAAGCGGCTGCGGCCTCCTTCTCATGTTGTCATTTCATGTTTGTTCGTCGTGAAGCCAACGTTGTGGCTCATACTCTCGCGCGAAATGCAGCTCCGGCTTGCGTGGGTGGATCGCTTTGTCTATCCTTTCTACACGATTTTTTTTGGCCAATTGTTCTGAGTGATTTTGGCCCTCTGTTAAGGGCTTTGCTATCAAATAAAAAAAAAAGTGCGTGTCACTCACGCTCCACTCATGTCACTCACGCTCCACTCACATTCATTCGGGGGCGCGTGAGTGACACACGACTTTTTTGTTAAAAAATTAACATTCATTAGCGAAAGGGTTGAAATTGAGATTTTTTGAAACATAGAGGATGCAATGTGGGAAAAGTGAAAAGTTCAGGACCAAAATCGAAAAATACCATTTGCAAAGGACGAAAAATAATATCTCTCTCTCTCTCTCTCTCTATATATATATATATATATATATGTGTGTGTGTGTGTGTGTGTGTGTGTGTGTGTAAGGAAAGCGTCTTTTGTTTCACAAACGGCAGTTATCTTAGGTTTGGACATCAAATTTTTTAGTGTTCCAAATATATCCTTAAATTTTATTATATTTGAGGACTAAATTGGAATTTTAAGACATTCGCAATTCCACTTAACCCAAGGAAAGTGTCTTTCATCTCACAAACAGCGGTCATCTGAGGTTTGAACACAAATTTTTGAGTGTTCCAAATATATCTTAATGTTTTATTATGTTCGAGGACTAAATTGGAATTTTAAGACCTTCACAATTCCACTAAACCCACGAACTCAATTTTCTTTTTCTTATTATCCATATTTTAAAACCGAAAAAGAAAACTGTAAACTTTTTTTGTCATTATCCAAGAAAAGTTTAAAAATTTCACGATCTACATGACAAGGACAGTCATTAGGGGGATCTTTACATGACAAAGAGGAGCAATTACTTGGAATTCAACCCTGGTTCGATTTTAATGGTAATTAGGGGGATTTCTGTCATGTATTCATAAAATTGAGTTGCTTTCTTATTCCTTTTTCCTTATTAATTTAATTTGTATTTTGCAGTTACTAAAAATACTCAAGTCTTGGTGAATTTTATTATACAAGTGCGTATGACTGAATTTCTTTAGTAAAGTAATTTACAAATAAATACTATGTTCAATTTTTTTTTGGAAGGGCGTGACTCTTATATATATATAAAGCAAATAGGTTTTCTTGCCATCAACATATGAGACAACCACGTCCTTGTGCAATCAAGGTACTTTAATTAATGTAGTGAATGTCTTTGCCTTATTGAACACTTACAAAGAACTTATATTATACAAAAAAAGTTGAGCTTACAATCTTATTAAGATTAAACCTTGCTGTGTCCACTTATCATATAATAACATTAACTAGCTGGGCTTGAATTTATCTAATGGAGCAAATGGTATTAAGTACTTCAAAAACCATCAAAATTTCCACACTGTAAACAACATAGAGGAATTCTTAAACACCACCACCAACATACTTGCTTTCTTCTTCCTCCAATCACTCCACACCTTAGTTTCAGGCAACAAAGTAACCACCACCCCACACAAACAAACCATCACCCGAAACAACCCATAACATAAAAGCAAGCCATTCCCCCTCCCAACCGCCGCCAACAACGATGCCTCTTTCACCGTCGCTATAGCCGAGTTCCTCAAACACGTCGGAAACAACTCCAAGGAGTAAATGATCTAACACATCATACGCCGTGCAGGCACCAAAAAACGACACTATCTCCAACGTCATCTGGGCACAAAAACACTCACAATGCCGCAAATCCCGCTCAGCAAACACAACCCAAACAAAGAATCCTTTCTTTTCAACTTCGTCATGAACGAGTAAATAAAGTGATTACTGAAGCTGGTAATTCGCACAGTGCGTTAAAAGTGACGCTCAAATACAGATTGAAAGGCAAATTTCCGAGGCATAATGGCATGCCGTAATACGACTGCCAAGCCCGAACCCCATCGCCATCACCACCAACAGACGCTTAAAAGCCCAGGTTTTTTTAAGCAGAACCTGTAAGGTAGACTAAAAATGTACAATACTGCTTTTCCCTTCGGATTTCTCCTCCCACTTAATGGAATCAGTCAAAACGGAAAAGCTTTCGGTTAAGCTGCTGTGTTTACCACGCACCGCCATGCTTCTGATCGTTTTCAAGAATTCTTGCTTTCTCCTCCCTTTCACGAAAAGCCATCTGGGAGATTCGTGAACTGAGAAATACAGTAAAATGGTGTAAACTATACATGGGACACAAGTGAAGAGATACATTAATCTCCAGGAACAACTTCTCAGCAGAAAAGCTATAATCGGGGAGAGAAAGAAACCCGAAAGTGAAGAATATGAATCCAATCACTCCAATTTTATCTCTCCATTTCTTCCCAACTAGTTCACTCCCATGAACAAGTGCATTCGTCCCCATCATTGCCCTCCCGAACCCCGCTCAAGAATCTCAACCCACTGTAAATCCACACATTGGGTGCAAAAGCTGTTTATGCTCCTGGCACTGACATTATCAAGCAGCTTCTTCCGACCCAAAGACGAATCTGCTAAAGTGGCGAACACGAGACCTCCGGTTAAGCAACCCACGAAGAGGATGATGCTGGAAGGCCCGCGATGACGGAGCCCATGCTTTGGAGGGGCCACTCAGATACGGTGGATGTGCTCGCAGGCAGATCCCACGACCAAGAATCTTTTGGGAGGCGGCAAATGTTGCTGCCTGAATTGCATGATGGGTTTCGGCAGCTCCATTTGGGTTCCGCGTCTGTGAAGATGCTGATGAAGGTTTGCTGCGCGTCGAAAAACCAGGCGAATGATGAGATTGTGGAGTGCAGGAGCTGTGTTCGATGAGAGTCCCCTATGAAGGTTTCGATTGTGTCGTCGAGGGAGAGATGTTGTTGCAGCGATGGCTGCGGCGCTGCTGATTTGGGCTCTGGGAGTGGTGGGTTTGGATCGATCATCTTTGTTAATTCTCCAAGGAATTTATGATCAAGAAAGAGAGAGATTATTTTATTGAAGCCGATGTTGAAAAACTTGGGATCATGTATAGATTATTGAAATCTTATTGATTGTTGATGCATGATAGTTGAACTATGAATTTTATTGACAAATTAAGAAAATATCACAGACAACCCCTCACCCAGTATCACTGTCAGATGTTCCCATCAAATCAGTCTTGTGATAATATAAAAATATTGTGATGATATAATCTTGTAATGACAGCTTATATTAATCATTCGATCGTTTACTCAAAATAAACGGGCCAATATCATATATTGCATTGTAATACTTATACTAATGTTTAGTTTGAGCCCACTCATTCAAACTAATATATGTAACACTAATATTTTTAAGTTATTGTCTGGTTTGTTAAAATTCAATGGAACCTAGATTTGAATTTTCTCTTGCCCTAAATGATGATTGATGTGATATAGTCTGGAACATTTTCTATTTTTCCCGAATTTAATAGTGCAGTGTCTCACATTAATGTTTTTTTTAATTCACCAAACGTAATTAACATGATCAATAAGCTAAGATCGTGAAAAGATATGCGATTGTGATAATACCTTAGAGTTCTAACATCAGAGAACTTAGCACATGGAAAAAACGTTTGGTCCTGTTGGAAAGAAAGGGGAATATTTGCAATTTGAGGCCTGTCACAAGTCACAACGTTGGTCTCATGAAAAGGATTAGGGCTCTTTATTTCCAAAGAGAAGGTGGAGTTGGGTATTTATTCCCCTTTTCTTAGCTTTTCTTTAATTATCAGCATTTATGTTACGTTAATTTTCGGCGCCCGGGTTCTTGGCTGGAAAAGGAATGGGTATATATTCATCTGAAAAGTCTGTTGTTACGAAGAGTCGAAACGGAAATTTGGCTGTAAAATCCCTTCAAGTTTCTATTTCACTAAATAACCCTCAATATATTTTCTTTTTATTTTTTATTTGATAATTACATATTATATTATTTAAATATATAATGGGACTACTTTAAAAATATATAACTTTTGAAGGACTAAACTGAAATATTCTAAAGTTTATTAAACAAACTAAAAAATCAGTCAAAAAGAAGTCTTTTAGACTTCTCCACATTCACGTTTACAGAACAGAGCATTCACATTCGAAGTTCTTCAGGATCTTCTTCTTCTACCGCCATCTCATCTTGCCGTCTTCCGCCTCTACCGCCGCCGCAGTGCCGCCGCAACTCTACCGTAAATGTAAGATGCTCCTATTCAACTAGGGTTCCTCCTTCCCGTGTATATTGTCTCGTCCTTCTTCCCGGTGCCGCATCTTCTCCTCTTCGTATCTTTACCAAAGTTTTAATTCTGGGTTATGAATGTGGTGGAAAAGGAGAAACAAAGTTGAAAAAACCCTAAGTTGCTTGCAGATTTCTTTCCCAAGTTGCTTGCCCTGCTTTTTCAAGATTTATTCATAATGACTAAATACAAGCAAAAAGCCACACCAAAAAGGGTAGATCATTACAAATTTTTGAAGGGAATTCTCAAACAGAAATTCATGAAAAACACCAACAAAAGGTATGAAATTGTAGTATGAAATATGGTTTGTACATTTTGGTTAATTTTGAACTCTTTAATCAAAGCGATCGCTT
>JBBMKE010363264.1:0-13086 GCA_037834125.1 Lippia alba | reverse complement strand
TTATAATTGACCCGATATATCCAGTGTGAATGTTTTAAGCCAAGCTAATATGTATATATATATATATATATATATATCGAGTCTTTTATAAAGGAGTCATTGATTTCAATGTAAAACCCTTCTCTTTCCTTTATCCCCACGTAATGATTGTTGGTGAGGACATGATTGAACACGGGCCCAAAAACTTAGTGCAAGTGGCTATCTAGGGAGGCAAGGGCCGACGGTGATCCTTTGTCTTAGTTCCACAAAGCATGCGGCAAAACCGACCTCATTAGGAGTTTTGACGAGGAAATGCTAACCGGGCTATTGAGGGTTCATGAACCTCAAAGGCTATAATGATTGGGTGGTTGGTTCTTGCAAGCCCGTCCACCACCCGGAGAAGAGGAGTAAGTTATCATGTATGAATGAATGATAATGATAATGAATGAATGTGAATGAGTGAATGTTGCATGAACATTAATGAATGAATGAATGAATGAATGGATAATGCACACATGAGGAGAAGGTTAGAGAATTTGCCCTACCCGCCAGGGCTCACGTATTGACCTCATGTATGAATGAATAATATTGATAATTGTGATCCCGATCGTTGTTTTATTTATTTTCACCCACTTGGAAAATATTTTCAAAACCTCGAACGGGATTATAGCTTGCATGTGTGGGTGTTTAAATTATGTAATACTATTATATTACGCCCTATTTTATACACATCAGTCTCTTATAGGCTGAACCCGATTTTGTTTTCAGTTTCTTACAGGTTTGGAGAGCTAGGCGGGAATTTTGAGTCTTTCCGAGTCTTGCATTAGGGTTTAGGTTTATAGTTTCATTTGCACTTGTATTTATATTTGTATCATGTTATTGAATGTCCGTGGCACATTTTGTATGTTGAGTTTGTGAAGGCCATTGGTAATTGTACATTTTTCATATGATTTGAGTCTGTGACTCATTGTGATTGTATTGTACATACATCAAGCTTCCGCAGTACTCTGATTTTATTTAGAGTTTTGGATTAATTGGTTCAAGGGTTAGCCCCGCCTAGCCTAGTGAGTGAGTGAGTCCCCGTTCGCCGTGGGCTTGGTTCATGTATGGACCTTCCATTTCATATGTGGATTGGGCTCATGGTGCGGGGGATGTGGCGTCGCGCGCCAGGTGCTACATAAAATAATATTAACTATGACTTGTTACACTTAACTACAACTTATTAAAATCTAACATATTATTAACAAAGAGCTTTTTCTCAAACTCAAGTATCAAACACAAGATTGTCTCTTGAATACTTATATATACACATGCCTTAATCTTAACTAATAAACTTAATAGAGATTAGAGATTAACCCCTCATGTAGCACCCCAAACGAAAGACACCACATCCGCCGCAGTATAGCCCGACACGTGTAACCAAATGGATAGTCTGCACACGCACGAAGCTACAGCGAATGGGTGACAAACAAAAAACCGACCTAAGATAGGCGGAACGTAGACCTTGACTGAAAATTTTAAAACCTGTGCAGAGTTCGCAATAAAATTCATAACATATTAGAATCAACATATAAGCATACTCACAGGCAATGGCCACGGGCCAATAATTTAAATCACACGAGTCACATGCAAACTTGGGCTCACAAGCATCTTTTATAACACAAGCAAATCGGACAAGGGAAATTTAAATCCTACATGGCTCATAGACCACATCTAAATGCATGTAACAAACCCAGTAAGGACAAATAAAGTAGATAATTACATAAGCCGACACGACTACAATTTAAGAGACATAAACAATTTACATAAATGTTAAGTTCAAAAGGACGTAAAACAAAACATAACCCAAAATACAAAGTCGATTCAGACAAACGAAAGACTCAATAGACACGACGCACAACTGCGAAGCTCGAACATCACGAACTAAATCTTGCAATCTAAAAACATAAAAAGGGAGGGGTCAGTCACACTAACTGAGTTAGGGGCGATACACGCATGCGTACATATGTGTACTGAGCACAACACATAAAGTATTTAAAGTTCATGAACCGGACATGGTTTTTGCAATCCAAAATATTTTACCCGTGATAATAAATATATAGTGAAGAGTTGGGGCGAAGGTAAAAAACAACGAAATTTTTAGGTAATTATGAATCCACACTCGTTTCACGAATCAAGTTTATACTCACACACACACGACTCGGCGAGCACGAGCCCAATCCAACCTTACTCCATTTATTTTTAAAATGGAAACAAAAAACAAACACACGTACCTCCTTCTTCGGGTGATGGAAGGGTTGTGCACACCCTAACCATCCGCACTGATATGTCAGGGTCGTAATTTTCGCGACACTCACTTCCCAAGGACTACATCCCCCACCTACCTCCTAGTGGGTTCTGGCTTGATTCTTTACTCGCATGGAGACCGTACTAGGGAGTACCTGACGGCCCGCTGCTGTTCCGGGACTCCTTTTGTATCAAGTCTCTTGGGCCCGGCACAGAACTCTACAAAATTCCACAAAATGCTTGCTAGACCAACAAACACACTCAGCACATGCATATCGTACTTATTATAGCGTACATATATACCACAATCACATACTTGACCCACAAGACGAATCAAAACCGGACTAAGCATACATAGGCTTATACGTTGCACTTCATAGTTTTCAAATCAAATCATATGGCAAAACCAAAAAAAGAAGTACTTCGCACATATCTACAAATATACATAAGGCTTATAAACCGTATGCATTCAAAACGAGCACGTTGCAGTAGGGTATAACTATATCCTAATCTCACCTAGTACCAACAAAGCTGAAGACAAGACAAATGGTTCACCCCGGAACAGCAAGACCCACTTATCACCACCCCGGGTGCACTTTTACCAACTAAACACACATAACACAACACAGGGCTCAGACACAGATTCAGACAACCACATAGAGACACACGACAATGTTCCAACACTTAAAAAATGCAATCATGTAAGCATGGTTGAAATTCATTCAATTACATGCAAATCGGAACATTATATAATTTAATAAAACCATATTACGCATTAGGATACGCTCGTGTGCACAATTAATGCATATAAGAGAAATCAAAAGACAAAGCAATTCAGATTATTTCATATTAATTTACTTACTGCATATCCAATTCATACTGTGTAATTAAATGATTTCTTAGGGACAAAAGTTCCTAATTAAATCCTATAAGTTCCATTCAATTCATATTTCACATTTTGTACAAAATTCATATATTACAAGGCCAATTAGATTGTATAATAGCATGCTATGAATTCATTTAAACTCACGAAGTCACATATTAAATTTCAAATAAATCATTTAACAATACCAAGGTCATACAATTCATACACGGCATAACAAATTCAAATTCAATTTAGGTAATTAAACTTTAATTATAATAGTTTCAAAGTTAGTCATCCGAGGTGTAGTAATTCATCTTTTACTTCATTAAAATTAGCATAATCATTTTTTCAAATAATACGATTTAACTCATTTAAGTCATACAATTTACATTTTCGTAAATTGCACAATTATCCCTCCTACAAGAAATATACTCAAATTAGTGGCAGAAAATGAGGCTAACACCAAGAATAAGTGATGAATTCATACTTTCATAATTCATTACATATTTTCAAATATCAGACAATGCATCTTCATTAATTTATCGAGCATACAAGAACGAATTGCATTTTAAAACAATTAATAACTAATACCATTTCGGCATATCGGGGTTCAATTTATAATTCAAAGCGTCAATACATATCACATTTCATTAAATACATCATTTCATATACACCTGGATGCATTTCGATCGATAATTCAAGCATTTAATCCCAAATACACAAATAAATTCGTATTAATCAACTGTGCATCCGATTCATGAATTGAAAGTGGTGTTAGACTCACCATGAAGAATCGAACTTGCTATCCGAAAAGCATCAGAATGCCGTCGTCGGAACCTGCTGGACCGCCACTATCAGCCATCGGACTATCACCTATGGTGGCCAAAAAATTCCCTGAGAGCAACCACACGTGCATCTCAACAGGCCCAACAAAACCCCTCAACAAGAATGTGAAATTACGCAACGAACGATATTTAATTGAAGAAAAACGATAAGAATCGATTCGGGAACTCTAGAGCCAAGAAATGCAATTACTTCAAAATTGTTCAACGAAAATGAAATCCGAGCATACCTCTGGAAAGGTCTCATTGAGAGCTTCAAAAAGACTAAGGTAATCACCGGAAAAGATCGCCGAAAAGTTGACTAGCATTGACCTGCCGCTGCGTTGCTGGAATCTGCCACCTACATCCTTCGTTTGCTCAAATTGACACCAGAATTGAACTCAAAAGGGTCGAAAACCTTAGGAAACATCCTTACTTGTCGGTGAAGATCGCCGGAGGCCGACAATAAGATGAGCTACAGTGACGCGCCGCTGCGATGGAGAAGTTCCATTGATACAGATAGAATTCCAATAGACTTATTGGAGGGTCCCATTGGCGTGCATCCTGTAGGAATTGAACCTATGAATTCGCCAATTATGAGTTGGGGCGCTTGAACCATTCAGCCATGGATGCTAAGAGGCGAGTGAACTAGGTTTTGGTATTCCTTCTCGAGCTTTTATTTCTTTCTTTAAAGGAGATTTGAGAAAAGATGGAATAGGAAGATGTTTTCCAAAACGAACAAGATAGGGCTGATAAGGGAGAGTTAGCAAAGTTAGATAAGATTGGAATGGGCATAGAAACATGTGTTGATGTACGGGATCGACTAATGCTCCCAGGTTGATGTGATGTATTCTACCAGTTGACTGAAGACTTGATTAGTGGTATTCCGCGGCCCTATTGGCCACGCCATCACCCCGAAAAGTTGCACCACTGGAAGACCTATCTAGCCATTTCAGCACCGCCGTGAAACACTGCCAAAAAGCCTTCGAAATCACCAGCGAACTTAAGCTCCAATTTCGCTGCCGCC
The DNA here is from genome assembly GCA_037834125.1 of Lippia alba. NCBI lineage: Eukaryota > Viridiplantae > Streptophyta > Magnoliopsida > Lamiales > Verbenaceae > Lippia > Lippia alba. Next base: position 8,108 of record JBBMKE010363264.1, on the reverse strand, counting down.
TGTCGCTGTCAAAACTGCTACCTGCGGTGGTTTTCTAGCCAAACTGATGCCGGCAATAGACTTAGGAGGTTGAAATACGTGAGAACAGGTAAACCCTGGCCGACGAGACTCGCCGGAACGTCGCCGGCGAGAGGTGGCACAAACCGCCACCTTCGGACCACAGTAGCGCCTCCATTGATCAATTTTGGGCCACGAAACTCGTATCATTGTGTTCAACTCGTCAAGTACATCGAAAATGACTATTCGTTTGTCCTATTCGGTCGAGAAATGACTGCTTTTGAATTTTGTGTGTGTTATGTGTGCGGATATGTCTTTTTCTTTGGGGAAGAAGAGAGAGAAAGCTGCGGCAGGTCTGACTCGGTCAAGGGCGGGTCCGGGTATTTTTATCCCGAGCCTTAACATGCGTGAACAATTGAAAGAAAGGATAAATGACATTAGAATTGGGCACACTTAAACTTTATGGACTCGTTTCGATGCCCCGAACGCGTTGAAGGGGTCAAAGAAACTAAAATCTTGATCGAACGAGAAGTGACCATAATGCCCCTAAAAGGAAAAATTGCAAACAACCCGTAGACTCTCAAGGAGCTGCAAATGAAACCACGAAGCACATAATTACGTAACTAAACATACAAGAAGGTGGACACGTGGCGAAATCTTGGACGTCTGAAAAACCGGGGTGTTACACCTCAAAATACAATTTTACATAACTAACCCTTCCTAATTATATTAAAATTTATACTATAACATTAAGGAAGATAAATGAACAAAAATATTAATATTAGAGAATAATATTATACAAATGCAATATTTTACACATAATATTGTTTTAAATTTAATAAAGAGTTATTCGTTACATATATATAGTGCATAATCATATATACATATTTGAGTCTATACATATATATATATATAATTGGATTCAGATCTTTTGTGGATCGGACTGCATAAATCCATACCCGATCCACTTAATTCGGATTTTGAATATTTATAATATGTGGTCCACCGAATCTTTTTATCGGAAGAATATATCAAAAATCGGATTGGATCGGACTCGGATTAAAATCCTCTCCATTGACAGCCCTATATTCAGATTTGGGCAGCCAATTTGGTGAACTTTCACACACGCATACTTGGGGATTTTGGGAAGATTGAAGGTAGTAGCTTGGACAGCGATGAAAATCATTCCTCAAGAGTTCTTTTTAATTTTTAATTTTAGTTAGACTATGCGTTTGATTTGTTTTATATTTTTTGATATCATGACTATGTCTCGCTAATATCGTAATACTTAACTAGAGATTTTTAATTCAGTTAGATATCGTGAGCCCTAATTGTTTCATTATTTCAATGCAATTCAAGTATTTATTAATTTTCTGAGTGTTGTGTTTATTGTAATTTATTTATTTAGTGATAGAGCCCGATCATCTAAGTAGATTTAATTGCATAGTGTCATTCATGATGCATGAAATTTATGTTTGATTGATATTTCTGGCACATTGACAATAGGGATTAGTTGCAGTTCTGAATTCGTTAAGGGAATTAATAATCGAATTTAAATCTTTCACGTGTCGTGACATGGTTAATTCGAGTTAGTGTTATCATAGATTTTAATGTTGTTGGTCCATTAAATCATGTTGAGTGTCTCTAGGGATTGTGAAATTAATTAGGGAAAATAGTTGTCAAGTGTCTCTGTAACACCCCGTGTTTCCGGACCAACAAGTAATTGTGTGATTTAATTCCCTAATTGCATTTTTAATTTAATTTACATGAATTATATGATTCTCGGACTGTTTGCATGCTTTTAATTTATTTTGTACCTTAGTGCAATTAGTTTTGGACTCAATTGTACCTAATTTAAATGTTTTGTGGTCATTTTGCAATTATGACCTTTTGAGTCCCTAGGATGGATTATCTTGAGCTTGGGAACTCGGATTCGAGTTCCGACACCTTCGTTGAGTTCCTTTCGATGATTTGGACTCAATGAGCCTAACCCCATAATTTTTCGACTTCGTTTCGACCCCCGATTATCCGGTTTTCGTCCCACTTGCACAAATACACACCTATGAGCTAGTGGGACCCAATCCACATTTGTTGACTTTCTTTTCTACCTTTTATTACTCAAAAATCATTACTCTCTCACCCCACACCCACCAAAAATGCAGCACACCCTCAAGGAAGAAGAAAAGAAGGAAACTCCAAGTTCCAAACTCCATTCTTGCATCCCAAGAGCTCAAGACCCTTTTCTTTCTTTCATTTCTCTTCAAGGTGACTTCATATTTGCATTCCTCTTATTATTGTGTCTTCATACATGTATATGTATCATCGATTGATTGGATGAATAGTTGGGTTTGCATATGAGGAGAATAGTAAGGGTTTGATGGGTTTTGTGGCTTGATGCATTTCCATGACTCTTGTTGGCATTTATTGCATATTTGGTGATCATTGATGCATTTTCCTTGGTTATTCATGGTTTTATGTCTTGGTAGTTGAATGGGGAGTACATCACCATTAATGCTTATATGGTTGGTTTGTGAGGGGAAAGCTTGATAGCATGATTCTTTGATCAATTTGATGCTCATACATGCCTATTTGATGTTTCCAAACATGAATGATGGTTTTGGAATGGATTTATGGCTTGATCACTTCGTCCCCTTCATTCCCTTTCTTGCAATTATGTATTATTATGTGTTGGGAGTTAGTTTTGTGCATCTTGGTATTGAGAGCTTGAGTTTTGAATTCAGTTATGCCTTCTTGAACGTCGAATGCGTCGATTGTGCCCTTAAGTGCGTATGTGCTTGAATCCTTGATGATTTGAACTTGAGGAATTTGCTAAATGCTTTCTTATATATTAATGCATGAGTTTTTGAGTTGATGATGTTGATTGGATTGAGTTTGTAGTGCACGAGCTTGCCTTAAACTAGTTTTGGCCGGTTTGTGCTTGAAAAACCAATTTTTGGCCGCTTAGTGGTCCAACGATTGTTGGAACTTTGTTCTTTAAAACCCACAGTCATGGGAATTGAGCTGAACAGTAAGGAGTTCCTGCATCAGGTCAACGATAGTGGGAATTGAAGGTTTGATTCCCAACGGCCATTGGAAATATAAAGTGGCACCGATCGTTTTATTTTATCATTTTCTCATTTCTCGTGGCTTGTATGCATCTTTCCAACCCCCATTATGACTCCTAACCTTGTTTAACATATTATATGATGTGTACCCTTTATTTTATTAGAATGTGGTTTGATTTTGTATTCATTTGCTCGAATCTTGGCTCAATATGCTTTATATGGTACGTTCGTGCACTTCATGTGCATTCATTGCATCTCACGCATATCTCTTCATTGTCATGCGTCATTTTGTCCATATAGAGTTAAGTCTTGGATTTTTTGTGTTTCTTTTCAGAGGAGGAGGTCCCCGTTGACAAGCCCGAGACCTAGTTGCTCACTCAATTGTCTACTCTTTTACTTTCTACGTATAAGGTGAGGTTTAGGTTTTTATACTGCGACCTATAGCCTCATGTGATATTTTCTTGCCCCATATTTTGATTACATAACTAAGTAAATAAGTGTTGTGATATGATATGATTATGACCTTGTGATCGGATCTTGATTTAGAAATGGAATATAAGCCTATGTAAGCTATTTCGAAACATATGTGAGTTTTAAGTTAAGTTGTGTTGCGAGATGAGCCATGAGATAATGGCATGTGATAAGATGTGTAATGTGTGTGTTAGCTCAAGGAGCTATGGGTAAGGAACCCTCGGGACGGTATAGGGTCGTCGAGGTTTAGCCTGTGCATAGTCTCCACCTAAGGGGTTACGCATGACCCCCGGGAGTTTGGGAAGGCGTGATATCTTATTGCCTCCAATGAGTTATTGAGAGGGCACGTTGTGGGTTAGCTACCCCGCATGATATATGATGTGGATGGTTTAAGCCACGCGTGGCTCTTCCATCAAATGGTGAAATGGTTGGATGTGTTGTCATTTGGTATTTGGTATTTAGTGTAGTGTGTGTGAAGCAGGTTGGAAACGCGTACTTGTCGAGCACGTGTGTGTGCGTGATGTGGAGTTTATGAATCTAATTGGGACTTGTGAAAATGATATATGTATTTTGGTGTGTAAAATCCAATTCCGGTTTATAGATTCACCTTTGATACTTGCTCTGTTATATCTATTTAGTGTTGGGGTGTGGGTTAGCCGCCTCACTCAGTCAGTTGACTGACTCCTCGCTTTGACATTCGATTGCAAGTTTTTTTTACCGTGAGCTAGACGAAGAAGTGTGTCAGCACTTGTATATTTTTGTGTCTAGGTCTATTGGCATTCATACATTCTTGCTTTGGTTATGTATTTAGTCATATTCTGCTAGCTCTTAATTTTAGTTGATTGTTTTGCTAGTTCAATTTAATTAGTTTAGTTGAAGCTCCAAACTCCCCCCACTTGTTGTTTTTAGTGGATTTTCCTATAACTTTAATCGAATTAATTTTTTCAAATCTTTGTGGTTCGATCCATTTATGATATATTCCATTTTAGTTGTAGATTGGAACTTTAATTATTTTTTATGGATTCGGCACTTGTCACTAATCATCCCCTCAATAGAAGGAGTATCCTAAACAACATAGCCATTAACAACTGATCAGTGACCAATCTTTGCAAAAGTGTCAGCCAAGTGTTTTTCTCCCGTGGCATGTGGCGGAACACGATATCCCAAGGTTTATGCAGAAGTCGTTGGCAATCCATAACAATGTCTTTGAGAGAATGATCACCAATCGTATCTTTCATGATTCAATTAAGGAGACCAATTCTGTGACGCCCCGTGTTATCGATTTCCAGGTACGCTCGCAAAGCGTGTGGTTTATCGAGAGCTAGGATATTATTTACTTTTCTGTTCACATTTTACTATGTAAATTGTAAGATTAATTGTTAGACTAATTCTAATTGGACCTAATTAACTTGAATTGAAACTTGAATGACTTAGTTGTAATATTCATACACGCATGGACTAAATTGCAAAGTTAAAAAAGGGCTAATTGGGACAAGAGTTAAATTAAAGGACTTAATTGCATTAACTTGTAACTTAGGGACTTAAGTGCAACCTAACTCTATCTTATATTATATCTCTTCTTATAACTTATATTATGCATGAATACATACTTACACCTTCATTTTATTTCCAAACACAAGAACGCACACACACAACACAATACATTCACATACACATTCTTGAGCAAGGAAGGAGAAGAATCCACCATCATTTCATCCATCTCTTGAAGAATTGTTGGAATTTCATCATCATCATCATCATCATCCCTCATCTCATCTCATCTCTTTCCTTTCATTCCTTCTTTTTTGAGGTGAGTATATGTATGTGTGTGATTTTCATGGGTTTGTGAATGAGTTAGGGTTTTAATTTCCAAGCATATTTAGGTGTTATTTGTTGAGTGTGAGCATGATTATGTGTATATTTGTGAATTTAATGCATGAATTTGTGGGTTGTTGGTGAATTTATGGCATGGTATTAAATAAGGGTTTGGATTAATAAATGTGGTGATTTTCTTGTATGAAACTTGTTTGTTTTGGTGTATAATTGATATATGAATTGTGCTTTAAAGTTATGAGTTGGTCTTGTTCGTTTTTGTTTCAGGTTCGTTGCTGCCGATTTTGATCCCCTATTTCGAATAGAGGATCCCAGTGGGTATATTTTGAGGCAGTAGCTCATCCAGACTTGGGACATTTTCATCCCGGTCGGGATGCTTGTGCAGTTTAGCTACTGGAGGGCCGCCTCGGCCGGGACACTCTTTGAACTAAAAACTATCCCGGCCGGGATCCTCTTGAATAGAAGACTTCCTGGGCAACCGTCCCGGCCGGGATGACTTCTGTCCTAGCCGGGATGATCGAGCAGACAGGCTACTAAGAGCTTGTCCGGGTCGGGACACAATTTCAACTAAAAATGATCTCGATAGGGATAATTGCCTGGGAGTGGCACTTTTGTATCTTGTTTACTTTAGTGCCTTAAGTCATGTATGTGCCGTTATATGATCCTAATTGAATTTGTGCATTACAATCATAATGTTTTGACATGCTTCTCATACCATGACATGCAATTGCACGCCATTCGTCAATTAATTGGTTCATTGAGTCGAGTCTCACATGTACTTCTCTTGTAATTACACGAAGGTCAATCTGGGTCATGAGGAGTAAGTTCTCTAGGCTTCCTTCTTTCTCTTTTGTCAAGGTAAGGTTTTCTTTATAAAGGTCCGTATGTGACAATTTCGGCCAAAACGTATACTCTATCTATAGTCTTTAAAGGTGCAAATGTTTTCTTGAAAATGCCTTTGTTTAAAGGAAGTGATTTCATGACCAAATATTTTGGCAAGAAATGCACGCGCAACTGAACTGTTAGGCCCGGAGAAAAGTGCACTTGGACATCGGCACGGTATGGAACCGTTGGACAATCCCAGAGCACTTAGTACCCATTAAGGACCTTTCGCGCGACCCCGAGAGCAAGGGAAGGTGAGGTATTCTTGAGGCGGAGGTAACCCCATTGAAGGATTGGTTAGGATTCATGAGCCCCTGTCTCGATATTATTCATTGAGGTGGATTGTGCCTAGCTAGCCTTTCCACCACCTGGGGCAAAAAAGATGTCACGTAATGAAATAAAATGAATAGAAATGAATAGAATTCCAATATAATGACTCGTACGATTATTAATGACATGAAACGTAATCATTGACACAATGGGAGTAAGGTTGGAGAAATTATCCACTCGTCGGGTCACTTGCCTAAATCGTACTGTAGTTAAATGATATTCGTAATCCCGAGCGATGCTCTCTTGGGTTCGAGCCACGAGCTAGACTCAAATTGGCTTGGGTTCGAGCTTGACATAAATATTAGTATTATTTTTTTGGTAAAAATATAATATTAGCATTATTAGTATTTAATAACTAATCGTAGAGATAATATTAATAAGATGAGCATTTAATGACTAGTTGAAGTATTTGTGTAATAATTAACAATATTGGTATATATTAAATTAATAATAATTTATATTTAATGATTAATTGAAAATATTTATATAATATTAGCAAGATTAGTATTTACCTTTTTTTTTTGGTGCACAGATTAGTATTTACTAAATCATTGCAAAACGGATTAAAATTTTCAAAGCTAAAAGATATATATTATAACAAATAAGAATAAAAATTAATAATTATGTATATTAATTATAAATATTAATCTTTTAATATAATTTAAACATTATTACATACGGGTTTGTGAGCTTTGACCTAATTACACTCTAGTCCTTAGAGGTGGGGGGCATTTTGGTCATTTTGGTCAAAATTCTAACGGAACTCCAACGGTCATTATGGAATTCTAACGGAATCAAAACCTTAGGGACTAGTATGTAATATTTAAATATTTGTGGACCGCAATACAATTAGGCCAAACTTTAAGGACCCGTATGTAATTCGCCCTTAATTAAAATTTAATTCCTATTTTGAGGTCAATTTATCCATATCATGTTTATATTGTTGTAGTCTTATCTGTTTTAATTTTAAAAATACTTTAATCTTTAAAAAATAATAGGATGCAAAATTTACCTTTTTTTTCCCTCAAGATTTACCTAATAATAATAAGAGATAATTACATGTCACTGTCCTGTATTTGGATCTAATTATTATTGAGAAATTACATTTTAAACCCTAACTTTAAGATTCGTTTGTGATCCTAGGTTTGGTTATGTTATTCAAAAAATATCTCTGATTTGTTGTTAAATACATAATTTATAATGATCATTTTAATATATTTGTAAACTTTATGAACCATTTTGTAATTTTGGTCATATTTTCAATATAACACTTATAAAATTTTAAGGGATATAAGTGTATTTTTATAAATTTCGTTAAGGAAGCTCAGACCAAACAAGATTCATAGAGATTAAGATATATTTTTTTTTATCTATACTATATATTAATCGCGAGAGCCAAAGGTGGTCTTTTGGTGTCCGCTTTTCTATTTTCTTTTAATTTATTTTTTATCCATTTTTTCTCTTGCCTTCTTTTCTCTCTTTTTTATTTATTTATTTTATTCTATCTTATCTTTTCTTTTCTCTCACTTC
>JBBMKE010363045.1:0-13089 GCA_037834125.1 Lippia alba | reverse complement strand
GCGTTGCTTTACACATGGGCAGGGCCGTTCCCAACCCCTTATTTGTGCTTTCTCCTTTCGTATTCGCGTGTGCTTGATTTATTTGAGTTGATCCGTGATTTATATGCTTTGGTATTGATTCTAATGCATTTCTAAACCTTGTTATTTAATTATGAAATATGATTTGTCGATTTATGTTAAATTATGCAAGGTGACCAACTTGTTCATCTCATATTCATCTCTCATTTCATTCATACTTGCACGTCGTGCGTCTTGTGGTTCATATAGAGTCTCAGTGGTTTCTGTTGGTTTTGTTCAGGGTTTGAGGAGCCGGGTGAGCCCGAGGTCTGAGGTTTGAGTGTTTGACCCTACACACTCCAGACTCTACTTCTTCAAGGTGAGGTTTATGTTTTGTATAGTGCGACCTATGACCCTTATGTGATTGTTTTCACTCCCTGTATGCGATATACTATACTATGCTCTACTATCTGTCTGATACGTTATGTTTATGATCTTGTGTACCATCTTTGGGTTTTGGAAATTAGTATGTGGGCGTATGTAAGCCTTTCTGAAAATCTGTTTTGTTCTGTTCTGGTTCTGGATCTGTCAGCGAGGTTTGAGCCGTGAGATATTGGCATCTGTTCTGTCTGGGATCCGGGATATGTGGGTAATGGAGCCACTGGTACGGTAACTCTACATCCGTGGTTGTAGGGTTTTAAGTGCTAACTTTAATACAATCACAGGGTTTTTAGTGCTATTTATATAATCATAGGGTTTTCTTTAAGAATTTTCAAATGATAGGGTTTGGAGTACTAATTAGGCATAAGACAGGCTATCCGTGCAAAAAAACCCAAAAACAATATAAAGGAATAATGTATAAGGTACAAGTATTGGTCTTGCACTAGATCACATAATGCGCCATATGAGCTAAGAGAACCCACACTCAATTCGCGATTTCACGAACCGAGTGCCGATGCGGCGCTTTAAGACGCACTTAATAAATAAGGTCGCAAATTAACAAAAATCTATTGATGCGTGAGTGGAGTGAATTCTTTGAGCTGAAACAAACTTTGGTGAGACTCTATTAAGTCTTTTTGGGCTACATAAACAATCCAATTAAAGCCCAACAAAATCATTAATTAACTCATGCATCCGACACTTTAATGCTTTTACTAAATATTATTTTATTTTATTTCAATAATCAACTTAAATTACTTGTAAAATTATTTTTGTTAATGGTTTCTATTCATAATACTTTATGTTCAATAGAAATAACTAAATATATCATTAATAAAATTATTTTTATTTAATTTTAATTAAATGCACTAAGACGATCCTGCACTCAAATTTTTTTTTTAAATTTTTACGCATTTGTGCACCCGCACTCGCCTCTGCTTTATGTGATCTAGGTTAATATACATCGAACAATGAAGAGATTTGGAGGAAAATTGATTATTACCAAAATTAGCCATGAGGATTTTCAGGAGATATTTCATTTGTAAAACTATGTATCATACTATCATATAATTTCATTATGAATCATGACTTGTTTTTTCTTATTTTAAATTTGGGATAATTATTTTTTACTATACACATTTTTATATTTTGACACCTGAATTAAGTTTTGTTGTATACTACCATTCGCGTTTTGTTACATTCCAACATCCGTACTTTGTGTTTTATCAAAATACTATTTTCGGTTGATTTTTAATAGTTTTGATGACATTAATAATAAACACATTTGCACATGATTTACCACAAAAAATCATAAAATCATAACAAATTTATAAAAATTACCAAAAAATGAACCAGAGATGGGCTGGTAAGAACATAAATGGTTGTGAGAGTTGGAGGAATAGTGGAGAGTATTTGTACTTATCATATATATAGATGGGTAATTCTATGTCGAATATGATGTGACCAAATTGGTGTAAGACTTAATTAATAGTGCTGAATGGTGTATGAATCACCCTCAAATCAAGAAGGAAAATTCTAACCCAAATTATTGCTCGACTAAATCAATGTAATGAGGAGACGAATATTTTATATTTGTCGTATATTTCATAAAAAATTTAGAATAAATGACGAATCCAATAACAAGGATAATACATTTGACTGAGTGTTTAAATTGGTTGGGAGAGACGAGAGTATTTGAAATGAAGTATTAGTTTCCATTTTACTTTACTTATTTCATCTATTTATTTCCTTTCCTATTTTTGTGCTTTCTTTTCTCCTCAAATCCGGTCCTTTATCGATTCCTATTTCTCTGAATTTTCTTCCACAAAAGTTTCTATCTTTTCTCCAATATATCAGTACGACTCACATATACCCCAACATTTATCAATTACCTGGGGGATATGTATCACATGCATGAGAAACCAAAACACAATTATGCTGAATCATGAAGAAGAAAACGTATTACGGATGCGAATAGAAGATCAAGATAGTGTGTTACTATTAGAGGACATGCTAATTGAATTATTAATTTATCTTCCTGTCAAATCACTTTTGCGATTTAAATGCATTTCCAAATATTGGTGCGATTTGATCAAATGCCCTATTTTTGTCAACAGACATTTACATTTACAACGTGATGATCACGATCACAACAAAACTATATTGGTGAGATACCATATTCCTCTTACGAGTGGCGGCACAGATGTTGTGTTGTCCTTCCACAATCCAGATCCTCAGGATCAATTGTTGGCATCACCAAATATTTCCAGCATATTTTTTAGACAAGTGCTTGATTGAATCTGAATGGGTCCGTTATGCTTCACATATTCGTGGATCCTGTAATGGGATAGTTTGCTTTGAGTATGTTGATGCCATTGCTTTCTGCAATCCTGCATTGCATGAATTCAGGGTACTAGACCCATGCTTTTTTACTTTCCCAGAGGGTTATTGTAATGTCCCACATCGGAGGGAGAGGGGAACAAAACCTTCCTTATAAGGGGGTGGATACCTTTCCCCTGTTGAGGCCTTTTGAGCTATGGTTTCGCCCTGGCTTAGAAACAAAACCGTGCGGGCGTGTTTCCCAAAGCGGATAATATCAACAGGCGGGTTTTCGGGCTGTTGCAGTTATTATTCCTACATGCATCAATCAGGGTTTGGTTTCGATACCATTACGAATAGTTACAAGTTCGTCATGTTCTGGAAAATGGAAACAACGAGCGATTCAGACGGTAACTATGAGGGGTGGATGAGGATTGATTTGTGCAATTTAAGCTCCAACATTAATTGGAGGATAGTTGACGACGTGGTGGCGCTACGGCCAGAATTTAATACTGACTTCGAATTTAATCTCCTATTTAATGGTGCATACCATTGGGACGATACTAATATTGATGAAGACCCTGTTAAAGGTACTATTCTTTCTTTGGATTTCCACAACGAGATCTTTCAAAGATTTGTGTACCCTTAGTGCAATGATGGTATGAAGTATCCAAGTATTGTGGTTTTAGACCAATGTCTTGCCATAGTTAACCACGGGGGACTTCCGACAGATTTGGTTACCACTGACATTTGGATAATGAAAGAATATGGTGTAGAATCATCATGGAAAAAAGAATTTGTAATAGGTACCTTCCACTTTAGTTGTGCTTTCTTTTGTTTGAGGAAGGAGTGGCTGTTTGTACAAACTGAGGATTGTGATCGATTAAAATCTATTGCCCTCCATAAGAATGATATAAAAATATTTCACCAATTCCCTGTGGATCTCGACGCATCACTTGAAGCTTTCATTTTCACGGAGAGCTTGGTTAGCATAGAAAAAGAATTTTGTGGTACAAAAAAGATTAGCTAAGATTTCAAGACAATTTGATTTATCATATATATTTGGAAAGTCTCTTAATCACGTTTATTAATTCCACCGGGGATGTTCGCTTCTTGTGCTAAGACATATGTTGATCTTCTAATATTATGGGCGTCTTCCTATGATGCATAGATACGAATACGATGATATGGATAAGATAATATATATTTTTTTTGAGTTTTTCATATGAAAAGTATGGCTAAATGTCTGACACAAATATCTAATTTAATACAACACGATAAAATCATATCTATAGAAGTGTTCATGCAGATACTTTCTAAAAAAACTTATCTTCGGCATTAATTTTTTGTCATATATTTATTCGGTTGTACTTGGGAGTGAACTGAATTTATATCTTCAAGTAATTTGTTGAAATAAATTATTGCTTATGATATTCCCCGCATATTATATGGGCCAAGTTGCTTCTTTAGTTGTGGATAGACCACTTTTAAATTGATCCCACTTTTAACAATGTCTTGAATAAAAAACTCACTTAATTATGATCACAAATACTTAAATACATCTAATTATTAATTTTAAAAACTTAAATATTATTTTTAAAAATATTATGAACAAAAATTATAGAAAGCTAATATTTCAAGATTCAAGTACAACATTTGCCCCTCATCTCTTATAATAAGCTAAAACTAGCTTAAGAATAGGAGGTGATTTCAAGATATCCCTTTTCTCTAAAACAAATTAAAGATTAGGTGTATATTTTCGTCATGATTTATATGTACTTCTAAAAATTTACATAGACTATTTAATTAGTTATTCTTCAAAAAATTTGTATGAAAGTGCAAATTAAGTGTACATTGGTTTTGCCAAATTAGGATCAATTAGAATATTATGATAATAAAGATTACATTATGATACCAAAATGATATTCAAGAAAATGATCGTTGTATATTGTGGAACACTTGGATTTAATAAGATAAAAAAAATAAAAATCTATCTCATTGCGTGTTGTATGGGAGTTTGGAATTGCATTGCGAAAACCTTGAAATTGGACCGGTTCGGTAAGAGCCTAGGGTTTCTACTTTCTACTTTCTCGTGTCGTGTTGGGATAAATTTTTACATCTATATGACTGTATCTGTATACTTCATTAGTGAAACTGCTTCTAAACTATTCAATATTTTTGTGTCATTTGTCGGTGAAGTTACTTCAAAACATGTTAATACATAGAACTATGAAAGAGAACTGGAGGGATGAGGATTTTTTGGAGATATTTCATTTGTAAAACTATGTATCATACTATCATATATTTCACTATGAATCATGACTCCTTTTTTCATATTTTAGAAGTGGGATAAAAAACTTTTGCCATCTAAACTATAAGCGAAGTTTCATTGCGCATCATCGTCTCTACTTTGTATTTTTTATAAAAGATTATTTTCTACTTATGTTTACTGGTTTTGGTGCCTTAAAAGTGATGTTCACAAAATTTAGTAAAGAAAAATTGTTCTTATAAAGTCACATACGCATTATGTGTTTACTACTTAAACTATTGAAACTATAAAAAAAATCCATCCAGACCACAAAAATCAACTGGAAGTTGGTTTCTGTAAAAAAGATATTTTTATCCTCTTAAATTTTATGGAACCTTTTATTCATTTATTAGACTTCCAAAATTTATTTTCATTTACTCTTTTTTGCAACTTTGTATTTCGTAAATTCGAATGATTGTTTTAACCTAATTTCAAAGTATAATGAAATTCGAACTTGATCATAATACATTCATCTTAGTCGGATCCAACAAATAAAACCAACCCACCAAAATTACACATTAGGGTTTTATTTGGATTCAAATTTGACTCATCGATTACAGAAATCCGCCTCATTGACCCCCTATCTTTGACCAAATTCTCCACACATTAATTGTGTCCAATTCACCTTCAGTTAGACGCTTAAACTGCAACATATATATATATGGTTCAACCTAGTCATTTATGATAAATAGTCTTACATCATAATGACAAAATTGAACATCGTGTTAACCTATCTTATTTCCGGAGAATTTTAATATTTTTTAGTAAAAATTGAGTCACGTTTTGACAACTAAATCATTGAGATAATATTCTGAAAATTCTTACAAAGTATAAATAACAATTTGATTCTGACCAAAAAAAATAAATAACAATTTGAAATATTTAAAAATTTGAATAAAAAAAATTCAAAACACAATTCTAATATATGAGAAAAATTATTTTTTCCTCCGTAAAAAAATAGATCCAAAATTAAGATTACTTCAAGTTTACGATATAAAGATGTGATAAATCTAAATGCTTATTAATTACCATTAACTAAATAAATCCACTTTCTTTTATATTTGAGAATAAATAAACTCTTGGTCGACTATCAAGTATTTGAAAGAAAGTATTAATTTCCATTTTATTTTACTTATTTCATTAATTTATTTCCTTTCCTCTTTTTCGGCTTTCTTTACTTGGTTTCTATTACTTTGAATTTTTCAACCACATCTTTTCTCCGAGTCACATATACTCCGACATATATCAATTACATCACATGCATGAGAATTGAGAAAGCATAAAACTATTAGCACTAAACCCATCAACCCCTGTACTTTTTGGAATTTTGTACTTCCCCCTTTCTTTTTTTTTCCGTATTAAACCCCCAAATCTTTAAAGAATCACACACTTAACCCTTTTGATCAAGCTTTGACTATCATTTTTCTTCCATCATGGCTATCCAACTTCTAAGACCACCGCCATCATGCCCGTCTCTCCAAGGAGAACAAAATTTATATCCCATCCAACCCTATTAGCAGCCAAACACTTCGTTTGTCGTGTGTCACCTTTGACAGATGATTTCTTTTTCACCGGTTGTCGGATTTTGATTTCGAGACCAGTGTTATATTCCTTGAGTCGAGAGCTTCAATTTGATATATCATATCAACACATTTGATATCAACATCGTACAAATATACTTTGTTAAAATTTTTTAGAAGGGGTCAAATGTGCAATTTTTTTCAAAGGTTGGGGGGTTTAATGCGGAAAAAAAATAGGGGGAGAAAAGTAACAAAATCCAAGAAGGACAGGGGTTGATGGATTGAGCTCAAACTATTATGATGAATCATGATGATGAAGAAGAAGTATTGCAGATGCTAATAGAAGATCAAGATAGCTATATCACTTTCAGAGGATGTGCTAATTGAATTATTAATCTATCTTCTTGTCAAATCACTTATGGGATTTAAATGCATTTCCAAATATTGGCACGATTTGATCAACAACCCTATTTTTGTCAACAGACATTTAGATTTACACGATCACAACAAAACAATATTGGTGAACGCAGTATTACTCATACGGATGGCGTTAGAGATGTCGTGTTGTCTTTCCACAATCCAGATCCTCCGGAATTGTTGGCATAACCAAATATTTCGATCTCATTTATTAGTTAAGTACTTGACTATGAATGGATTCTTTTTTGTTTAGAATTTAGATATTGTTGGATCATGTAATGGGATTTTTTTGCTTCAAATCTGTCGATGCCATTGCTTTAATTCTCCAATCCTGCGCAGCATGAATTCACGGTACTAGGCCCATTCCCTTTTACTTGTCCAGAGGGTTATTAATCCTATATATATCAATCAGGTTTTGGTTTCCATACCATTACGAAGAGTTACAAGTTCATCATGTTTTGGCAAATGGTTCAAATAGAGACAGATTGGGACGATAGTTATTATGAGAAGTGAGTGAGGATTGATTTGTACAATTTAAGTTCTAACTTCTGGAAGATAGCCGACGACGTGGTGCCACTGCCACAAATTAATAGCGAATCCGAAAACCCGAATTTGAACTCCTGTTTAACGGTGCATACCATTGGGACAGAAACTAATTCTCATGAACACCCTATTAAAGGCACTATTCTTGCTTTTGATTTCCACAACGAGGTCTTTCAAAGATTTGTGTTCCCTTGGTGTAATGATACTACAAAGTATCCAAGTCTTGTGGTCTTAGACCAACCGCTTGCCATAATTCATAGGCAATCGATATTTGGATAATGAAGGAATATGGCGTGGAGTCGTCATGGACAAAAGAATTTGTAATAGCTCCCTACCTCTTTAGATTTCCTTTCTTTTGTTTGAGGAACGAGTGGCTGTTTGTACAAACCTAAGATGGTCGATTAGCATCTTGTGCCCTCCATAAGAATGATATAAAAATATTTCACCAACGCATCACTTGAAGCTCTTATTTTCAAAGAGAACTTGGTTAGCATAGAAAAAGAATTTTGTGCTACAAATTAAAAGATCAGCAAAGATTTAAGACAATTTGATTTGTCATATGTATCTGAAAAGTCTCCTAATCACATTTTTAAATTCCACCAGATAAGCCTGCCATTGGTGGATAGTATCCAACTCAAAAGACAAAATTAACACATTTTTGGTATCAGAACATCTCTTGTTAAGCACAAGAGAACAATGGTCTTCTTGTGCTTAAGACATTGGTCTTCTAATGTTATACGTACTTAACACACTTATCTTCAGCATTATTTATTGTCATTATATTTAATCGACTTTGTAATTGGGAGTGAACTGAATTTATATCTTCAAGTAATTTGTTGAAATAAATTATTGTTTATGATATTCCCATTTCCCACATATTATATGGGCCAAGTTGCTTCGTTAGTCGTGGATAGACCACTTTTAAAATAACAAAATGTCCTTAGCTAATGAGGGGGTGTATTTGTAATATTTTAAACTTGGTGCTACTATTTGTTTTTGGCCAAATCTCAGGCAGTATAGATAGAATTAACCTTCTAATGTTTTTAATCTATATTTTTCTTGGTAGATTGAAGAAATTTTTTTCAGGACTGATCAAAATGGGTAACGGTCTGTTTCGGGGAAATTGCATAACCATCTCTTGCCATGTAGATATATCTCACAGATTTCGTTATCGTCAATTGGAAATTTCACTCCTTAGGCAAAGGTTATGGTGATGATTCGAAAAGTAATCTTTCCATGCATACATATCACTTATTAATTTTTCTTGTGCTATGCCGATATATAATTCTACTCCGCCATGAATCAGAACGCTTTGATGCACTAAATCTCATTCAAATGGGGATCAGTACTCTTTTTGATGGATGTCAATAGCAACTGGGTAATCTAGTCAGAGCGTGACTCAGTCAAATTGGTGTAATGAGGGGTGAGTGTTTTACACTTGCCGTATAATTTGTGAAAATTTTGGGAAGAGTAACAAATTAAATGACAAATATATTTTTAATTGGTTGAGTTTGGTATGTCGAACCGAATTTGGACTAGAATTTTCCCATGGTAACCTGACCAACTTTGGAGCCCCATTCCGATATATCTGGCAGTTCAATTTTCGTGAGTCTGATTCTGACCATGATATCTAGAGCGCCGAATTGATTTCACCCCTCAAAAAAAAGGGTGTCAATCTCTTGAAAACTTCCATTTTCATTTATTTGAACTTTCAAAATTTATCATCACATCTTTTCACCGAGTTCAAAGTGTAATCGAATTTGAACTCAATCGTAATACATCCATCCTAGTCGTGTCCAATAAATAAAAGCAACCCATCGGAATCACACATTCCAGGGTTCTATTTCTATCCAAATCCAACCTGTTGATAGTCCTATCTTTGACCAAATTTTCCACACATTAATTGTGTCTGATTCACCCTTAGTTAAACTGCAACATGGTTCAACCTAATCATTTCTGATAAACAGTCTTACTTTGTAACCACAAAATTGAAATAAATTGAACAGAAGCATGTTACAATGTCCCCAGTAAAATGTCAGATTTTCTATTATCATCAGAATATGGTCACATTTACTATAGCTATCAGAATATTACTTTTACACCCATACTTAATGTGGAGGCAGAAACTGCTTTGATAATCTGGGAAAACACAGTGGAATTTCTTTTTGTTCCACAGTAATATCCGGAATATAAGTGGAACTCTTTTGTCTTGGTTGATGAGGGTCCTCCAAATATTTATTGATATGCATAGGAATGAAATTTAATTCAAGTGACTACTCGAGCTATATAATTGTCTGCGTGGTATGGATACCGTATATATTTGTTATTTAAAATAAATGTAAAATATAAAACATTTAATTATAAGGGTGGAATTACGAGTTTAATAGGGTGGGTGACGGGATTAAAATTTAGTTAAATTTTAAAAATTAATTTATGTATAAATTTTTTAGTGGAGATCCAAAATTGAGGGGTCGACTACACCCATATGCACCCGACTCTATCGATGCTTAGCCCCATTAGATTTTCTGGTACATTCTTCTATTACAATTTATTTTTTGTTTATCTACACAAGTTTAGTATATTGATATGCATTTGAAATTAGGAAAAATTCTTTTGATTTTTCTTTTTCTTTTCATAAGAAAGTGTTAGATACGGTGGATTAAACCTATTTATTTGACTTAATTTCACTTAATCTTAGTTAGTTAGGTGATATTAGGTTATTTAGATTTGATTAGATGAGATTAATATGTTACTAACATTGATTAACCTCTATTAATCTTTATTATAAAATCGCGGATAGTGAATGTGATTAAGGAGATTACAATTACGTGAAATTATAATATATTGAAGGTAAATGTAATATGACATATCTAACATAATATTAATTTGGCAAAAATTCAAATTTGGTCCCTTAAGTTTGTAATTTTGATAATTTAGTCATGATCTGTTTCAAAATTTGCAATTAAGTTCTATTAAGTTTGTAATTTGGCAATCTTGGTTCTGTTCGATTCGAAATTTGCAATTAAGTCTTGTAAGTTCTAAAATTTTGCAATTTATGTTTGATTTTGGCAGGAAAAATTTATTAGTTGTCGGAATTGGCCATGTGGCTCATTTCTTTGCTAACTTGGTAAGATGACATGATAAAAATATATCACTTGTATAAAAAAATTATTATACCTATGACGTATCTAATAAAAGAAAAATTAAAATAAAAAACATAATTATATATGAACGAAAATGTCGTGTCCTTTAGTAGAGCCTATAAGAAGGTAATTCAACTTATACAACTGACTCATTTTCAATAGAAAATAATAGTTAAACCAACCCAACTAATTGGTGATCAATCTCAGAGATCTTATCAGCCGACAAATTGGAGATGGACGACCACGGTCCCATGAAGATCACTACGTACTTATTCCAGTCTAGGATAAGTGAGATTTTTCGGTTTGCATGCATGAGAGCAACTAAAACAAAGAAGAGTTTGGCTAGGCCTGAATTTCGGAACGGCCCGTGTCGTCTGACTTCGGACATAAATTGCCAAATCTTAGAACTTACTGAACTTAATTGCAAATGTCGAAATGAATAGGACCAAAATTGCCAAAATTACAAACTTACAAGACTTAATTATAAGGTTTAAAATGAGCAGGACTAAATTGCCAAAATGACAAATCTACAGGACCAAATTTACATTTTTGCCTATTAATTATAACTCATTGAAATCTAACTTATCTAACATAATATTAACTATAACTTATTGGAATTTTTTCACAAACTCAAGTATCAAACACGAGATATTTGTTGAATGTTTATGTACATATGCAATTCAATCTTAATTAATAAATATGATGCAGATTAGCTCCCAAAGAATAATATTGCATTACTAACTAAAATAATTATTTTTTCTTTTATCTCAACAGTTTATTAATACACATGTCGTATATATATGAATAAAATAGGATATGAAACAAGAAAAATAGTAGAAAACCCAAATCGGGGCGGCCATAGTCCTACCAGTAAACATCCCCATCTCAGTCGACCATATGTTTATGATATGTATGGTGGGACTCTGCGTTTCAAGTATTTGTGTTGGCTATGAACTTTATGGCTTTGCCCAACCTTTCATTAATTTTGCTAAGTCTTATTGCTTTCAAGGTGGTCCTAGAATTATGACCCTTCTGCAGGCTGAATTTAAGTCAACTGCCATATTGTTTTCATATGTTTCTTTTTTCTCGCAATCATCTTGTTTTACATTGAATCTTCACATTGTCACCTTCCTCAATTACTCAATTACCTTTCGTTTTACCTTTTCTTTTTGCCAAGCTTGATGGCCATTTTTTAGAAGTTGGATGACGACTCTGATGTTCAAATTTTATTATTTTTCATGTATGATTAAAGCATATTTCTTTGATGCGTTCGTTTAACTGAAATTGGAAAAAATTGCCAATTGTGCCGATTGATCTATAGTTAACTTTATGGATAATAATTTGAGAGGTATTGCAGTTATACAAACTGACGATTTACGGTACTTCAACAAACCAAAGCCTTTGATGAAATCCTTGTTTTCTAGCAAGAGTCACGTTTGCATAATTTTTCTTTTCATAATGTACTAACTCAACATTTATTAGTGAATGAAGTTATGTTGTTTTCGCGTGATTAGTTCACACACTATTTACATTACAAATAAAGTTTATGTCGAAAATGATCCAAAAATAGTCAAATATACGAGAATCAGGTGTCAGTATAAACATAATATAACGTGTCAAATTATTGTCCACAAAGTCAAATACACATGTTATTGTCCCACCATATAATGCAACCCTCACCCACACTCGCCCCAAATTGCATATTGTTTCATTTGAAAGAGAACTTTATAATGAGTAAACATAAAATAACTCAGCATTTACAAGTGAATAAAGTTGTTTTCTTATGTCAAGTGAGCAACCCTCACGACATAACAGGAGGGTACATAATTTTAACCCAAGCTTGAGTCGATCAAATTATTAGCATAATAACTAGCTGAGTGTTTTACACTTGCCATGTGGTATGTAGAAAATTGAAAAAAAGTGGCAAATTAAATAATAAATGAAATATACTTATTATTTTAATTGACTGACTTCGATCGAGCTACAAAAATTTTTGCATAAGAGAAAGTTTTGATTTGGGATACATATTAATTACACGTTATGACCCAATCGAAAACTTACCTTTCATTTTAGTGATAATTAATGATCAATAATTAACTGATCGTATTCAGCCACTTAATTACTCCCGAGTCCAGACTATTTTCAGTCCCCATCCGGAAACCATTTCCCCATAAACAAACCAACAGCTCCCCATATATCATCACTCTATACCGTTAATTCTAATTAACCTAACCTAATATATCATCAGCTCCTCCAAATTAAAGCTTCTGATTTTATCCCTATTTACTGATCAATATAATGCGGCCTCATTGACTGACACCACTCATATTCTTCAATGTGATGAAATAATTCTCTATATTCAATTCCTCTCTTTCCAACCGTAACTGTACCATATTTGCTGCAA
>JBBMKE010362937.1:0-13089 GCA_037834125.1 Lippia alba | reverse complement strand
AGTTATTTTTTAATTAAATGAATCTCAAGTTTCAAAATTAGTTAATAGATAACCCTTTTCATGATTAACACAAATAATTATTTTTAAATATTTTGTTTTCATTCCCAATTTTTAATATATTACAAATAAGATCAAAAAATTTTCTCTCACTACAAACTCATATCTTCATTTTTCTTTCATGATCACGGGCTAAACACTTCTTTTTCTTCAAGATTTTACATACATCTGTCAATTATTGGATAATTTTCCCTCTTATATTTACCAATCAACCATAAATCCTTAACCATCAAGTTTCACACTTGACATTCATCCTTGAGATCGAAGAAGTGAAAATATTGTATATATTGTTGTTGCTAATTGATTTTTCATTTTTCCTAATCTATTTTTATCTTTCTTCGGTCTTTTTTTTCCGTGTTGGATCGATTGATGAACTTGTAAGGTGATATGTTGTTTGTGTAATATATTATATATATATATATATATACATACATACATACATACATATATATATATATATACATATATATTGTTGTTGTTGTTGTTTCCCCTTTTCTCCTTGTATTTTAATTAAGTCGCTTAAACGATAAAGAATACCCTATATTTTAACTAAATAGCTTAAGTGACAAAACGATTCTGTGTATTTTACCTAAATTATAAGTGTTAATTTATAGCAAAAGAAATCGGGTTTTCGTAATTATAACTTCAAGATCACATAATGCTCGATTAAAATTCAAACTCTAAATAGTATAAGGGATAGATAAACTCTCTAGATCTTTGAACTTTGTCGGTGTGACACCCCGACTTTTCGGTCGTACAGGTATGACGTATGTGCGCGATTTAATTATTAATTAAGTGATTATGTGACTTATTAATTGTTTAACTTCATTTCTTATTCCTTTTAATTCTTATATTTGAAAGTTTATGAATCTTTGTGAAACATGCTTTGTTTATGCTCGATCCGTGATCGAGATTATGTGCCGTTTTGATATTTGGAGTTTTATGAGTTGGGAACTTGTATTTGTGCTCAGGTTGTGTTTTCGAGGTTATATGTCGGGTTTTCGGGGGTTTGGTTTGCATTTAACCTGAAGGAGGCTAAAACGATTTAAGCGCACATTGGGTTCTGGGTTGCATATCTTGAGCTCGGAAATTCGGATTCAAATTCCGTCACCACCATTGAGCTCGTTTCGACGATCCAGACTCCATGGAATAAGTCTTGTATTTTTCTAAACTCGTTTGATACCGCGTACTCACCCCGAAATCTTACCTCGATATGACCTTTATGACCTAAATTGCACTTTAGTCCCTCAAATCTTGACCAATTGCACTCAAATTTGAGTCTATATTTTCCTAACTCAAACCACCACCTAACCACACTCTCATTACCACCTAAACACAAGAAAAGAAAGGGTTTGTGCATCAGCTCTTGGAGAGAAACTCCCCAATCTCGCCATTTTGCCCCCTTTGAAGATTTTTAGCCCATTTCTTCCATTTCTTCCACCATCTTCACAAGGTAAGCTGATATTCATGTCTAGCATTCATATGTGGTTGATTTGATTCATGGAAATCGGATTTTGAGGCTTGTTTGATGGGATTTTGAAGCATGAGATTGAATAGTTAGGGCCCTTGGGGCATTTTTGGGCATATCTTTGCATTCTTTGGTTGGATTCTTGTTTTGAAGACATTTATGTGATCCTAGCTTGTTGCCTCATTAATGGATTTATGGACTTGTATTGAATGCTTGATGCTTGGTTGTTGAGTTGCCATTAATGAATTTGAGTTTTTCTTCAAGTTTTTCATGAGTTTGTGATGCATCTCTTGCCCCTCTCTTTTGCCGGTTGAGTGTGTGATGTTTTGGGGATGTTTTATGTAGCTTGTTGAGGTGTTTTGTGGTCTTGGTTGTTGCTGTTGGTTTGCCCCTTGCTTTCTCCTATTTTGGCTTGGAGAAATAAAGTTGTTGCTGCTCTCTTTTTTTCCGAACAAGACAGGCCAACACGGCCGTGTCAACATTTGAACTAAAACGGACATGGCCGTGTTGTGCATGCGTAATTTCAAATTTAATTCTGATACGGTCATGTCAAGTTTTTACTGGATCATGACACAGCCGTGTTAGGGTGTCGATCTTGAGCAAAAATTCAAGAAAATTGGACAGGCCGTGTCCAATCCAAGAGGTTTTGTGACACGGCCGTGTCATGTGAGAGCTGCGGCGGGGTTGTTTCATTTTGAGTTTTCGGTGCTTTTCATTGCCTTTTCTTGCTTCTTTTATGGCTCCTAAGTGTTGTTAACTTGTTGTATTATGTGTTAAGTGTCTTATGTTGAGATTTTGGCTTTATTTGATATGAGATTTTCGAGATATGATTCGATACATTTTAAGTGATACGTTTAAGCATTTCATTTGCTAAGTCTCGGGTATTATATTTGTATATTACAAAGCCACTCCCGTACGTCGTCGAACCCGAGGCGTAGGTGTCAGTTTGCTCTTTTTGGTCTTTGTCCTCTTCTACTTTTATCTTAAGGTGAGGTTTAGGATCTTTTGTATTAGTTATCGACCTATGGCCATAATGTGATGAATTCTCACCCCGATTGCGATTATATATCTTATATGTAGTTAAATAAGTGTGCTTAAGCTATGATTATGATCTTATGAACACGTTTAAGGATTCTTATGAAATGATATACGTATGAGCATAATTAAGATTGAGTTTCTTTGCGTTTATGATGATTCGTGCGAGGTAAGCCCTGAAATATGGGAATTGGTATTGGTAAGGTATTGGGCCCAGGGAATTGTGGGTAAGGACGCCCTAGACGGCAAGGGCCGTCGGGTTAAACCTGTGCATGATTCCTATTCAAAGTGTTGTGCGCGATTCTTGGAGGTTGATGAAGCGTGATGCTCCGAGTACATTGTGGGTTAGCTACCCATCGTACATATGTAAGTAGGCGGGAAGATTTTGATTCCCGATCGCCATGGTGTTGGGATTGGATTGAATTATGATTTATGATTTATATTATTTGAGGAGTTTGGGAAGGTCCGTACTCGCCGGACATTTGTTTATGTTTATGCTCGATGGATTATGAATCGGGATAGGATTTCCTTGTATATGTTACGTATCTTCTTTTGAAAATGTTTTGGTTTGCAAAACCCTAGTCCGGTTCATGAATATCACTTTGATACGTGCTTTGCTATAATATATAAGTATGTGGGTGCGCGTTAGCCCCCTCACTCAGTCGAGTTGTAGACTGACCCTCTTCTTTTCCCACCACTACAACAAAAATCATTTATTGTGACACATATATAGTGGCACTTTTAAAAAATGTCTTAATAACACATGTATTGAGACACAATAGAAGCAGTGTCACCATAGAAAAGTTTTTTATTTTCTTTTATTTACTAATATTTCATTTGGCCCTGAAATATAATTCCCCCAAAATTCTGCCGCTAAAACCAAAACCCAATTCTTCTCTTTGAAAAAAAACCCTTACAAATTCTTCTCACACAAAGGGCCATTTCCACAATCTTCTCGCACAATTTGGGATAATAGATTACACTTCGTGGAAAAAATCAAAACTCTCTCCCGCTTCACTCACAAACGACGCAAAATCTCCCCTTTCTAGCGTTGTTGTTGTGCTGTAGACAGTTGTTCCGATTTCGGTCTCGGGGCATCTGCTGCTGCTGTGGTGGTGGTTTCTCGTGCGACGCCGCTCGTCCATTCCCTCATTCACTGGTTGTTTCTGTTGTTGTGGTTCAGGTTTATTCCAATTTCTTTCTTTATAATTGATGAATGTTGCGCAAGGGTTTTGTATGTAATGTTGGGTTGATTTTGGGTCTCGAGTATTGTGACTGGTGATGATTTTCTAGATTGTAATTATGAAAATTTGTAATAAATTGCTGCATTAACCCAATATAAATGGCGGAACAAATCTGTCTCATTTCTTTTGATTGTAACAAAGTAGAGCTCCACATTTGTAAAATTAATTTGCTTCTACCAAAATTTAATCAACTATGTTTCGAATATGTTAGTGTAACATTTGCGGATAATATATAGTAATAAAATGAACACAACAACCTAAATAACTGAGGAATTGTATTGATAATAAGTCTGGTAATACAATCCAAAGTAATTAACAAGCAAAACGGGAATTGAAACAGAAAATGTGCAGAAATGAAATGGGAACAGAGGTACGGAGCAGAGAAAGAAGAACAGAGAGACGGCTACTCATTTCTTGCCCCAAAAGTTAGCACATTCCTCTCATTTGTACTCTATCCACCAACCCTAGCTGAGTCACCATCTTCACGTGTGCCTTCCTCCATTGTTATGCATGTGGAATGGTCCCCTCCGCCATGCAAGCTTCCCCTTTGAATCTCAGCCTTTAGATTCTTGGCGCCATGGTCTAGGGTTGGGATTAAATCATCACTTAGTGGAACGACACCGTTTGGAGCTGAAGCTTTAAAACAGATCTTACGGCCCTCACACAAAGCTATCCAATGGTCAGTGTTTAAATTGAAAATGGAGCTCAAATTCAAGCTTTTCATGACATTACACCCTCCTTTTTATGATCCTTGACCCCAAGGATCAAATTCTGGAAATTTTCCCACAATGTAGTTATAATCTTCCCATGTAGCTTTCTCCTCTGATGCATTACTCCATTGCACCAATATCTGTGACACAGGTTTGTTGTTCCTGGGTATGAGCCTCTTATTCAACACGGCAATAGGAAACACCTTGTACACTCCATCTTCATACATCTCAGGTAGTACAATGGTAGGTGTATGCTTTTTGCCTATCTTCTTCTTTAACAGAGAAACATGAAAAATGGGGTGAATTTGACTGTTACTGGGTAATTCCAGTTTATAGGCAACCTTTCCCACCTTGGAAATCACCATATATGGCCCAAAATACTTGGGAGCTAGCTTCAAGTTCTTCCTGATAGCCACCGAAACCTGTCTGTAGGGTTGCAACCTCAGATACACCCAATCACCAACATCCAAAGTCCTCTCAGACCTGTTCTTATCAGCGAAATGCTTGTACCTTTATTGAGCAGCTTCCAAGTTTGATTTAACCACCATGTTAAACTTCTCTCTTTCCTTAAGATAATCATACACATCAGTGTTAATTGCATCAACATAAGCTCCCAGTACAGCTTTCACTGGACTATATCCATACAAAACTTCAAATGGTGTCAGTTTTAAACTGGAATGGTAGTTGGTGTTGTACCAAAACTCAGCAAGAGATAACCATTTGAACCAACTTTTAGGCTTAGTGTGACACATACACTTGAGGTAATTCTCCAAGCACTGGTTAACTCTTTCAGTCTGTCCATCACTTTGAGGATGATAAGCAGATGACATTGATAAAGTAGTACCCAATAACTTGAACAACTCATTCCAAAAAGCACTGATAAACACCTTATCTCTATCAGTCACTATGGATTCTGGCATTCCATGCAGCTTGAATACATGATCCATAAACAACTTGGCTATCTTCTCAGCAGTGAAAGGATGAGATATAGCCAAAAAATGGGAATACTTACTAAATCTGTCAACCACTACCATGATTACCTCCCTTCCTTCAGATTTAGGCAGCCCTTCAATGAAATCCATGGTGATGTGTGTCCAAGCTTGCTTGGGGATAGGAAGAGGTTGCAACAACCCAGGATATTTAACTGTCTCATGCTTCATTCTCTGGCAAATATCACACTCTTTAACCCATTTCTCCACATCATCTTTAAGCTTAGGCCAATAAAACATTGACTTTACCCTCTGATAAGTTCCATTGATCCCGGAATGTCCACCTAATGATGAATCATGCAAGTTCTGGATAATGTTATCCCTTAATATCTGATCTGAGCCAACACATATCTTCTCATCCCTCCTTAACAAATCACCGCTCCATTCATACTCTGGATAAGATGTCCTATCAACAGATTTGGATTTAACAACCTGTGATAATATCTCATCATTGACATAAGATTTTCCCAACTCAACTACCCATACTGGAATTGCAGCTGTCAAATGATTACACTCCATCTCCTCATGATCGACTCTTGACAGAGCATCAACCACCTTGTTCTCAATTCCCTTCTTATACTGCACATCATAATCAAACCCCAGAAGCTTAGAAATCCATTTATGTTGTAGCATAGTGCCAATTCTTTGCTCCAACATATGTTTAAGACTCTGCTGATCAGACTTGATAGTGAAATGATTTCCCTGTAAGTAATGTCTCCACTTTTTGACAGCCATCAATATAGCAAGGAATTCCTTTTCATACACTGATAAACCAAGATTCTTAGGTCCTAATGTTTTGTTGAGATAAGCAATAGGCCTCCCCTGTTGCATCAACACTGCACCAATTCCCACTCCGCAAGCATCAGTTTCAAGTACAAATTTCTCTTTAAAATCTGGAAGTCTTAACACTGGAGTGGATGTTACTGCCAGTTTAAGCTTCTCAAAGGCCTCTTGTGCTAAATTGCTCCACTGAAAGTTATCCTTCTTCAGAAGATCAGTAAGAGGTTTACTAATAATTCCATATTTTGTATGAATTTTCTGTAATAGCCTGTCAAACCTAGAAAACCCCTCAATTCTTTAATATTCCTTGGAACTGGCCACTTCACCATAACTTCCACTTTACTTGGATCAGTGGATACTCCATCCTTTGATATGATGTGCCCCAAATATTCCACACTTCTAGTTCCAAAACTGCATTTACTCTTCCTAGCAAACAATTTATTTGCTTTTAGAATGCCAAGCACAATCTGCAAGTGAGATAAATGATCTTCCCATCCTTTGCTATAAACCAAAATATCATCAAAGAAAACCAATATGAACTTCCTAAAGTAGGGAAAAAAGATCTGATTCATAAGAGACTGAAAAGTGGATGGTGCATTGCACAACCCAAAAGGCATAACTAAAAATTCATAGTGTCCACTATGTGTGACAAAGCTGGTTTTAGAAACATCCTCTTCTTTCATTCTAATATGAAAATATCCTGATCTCAGATCAATTTTGGAAAAGAAACTAGCTCCATGTAATTCATCCAATAATTCATCAATAATTGGGATAGGGAAGTTATGTTCGATGGTTAATGTGTTGAGATACCTGTAATCAACACACATGCGCCATGTTCCATCATTCTTCTTCACTAATAACACAGGAGAAGCAAATGAGCTCTTGCTATTCCTGATGATCCCTTCCTTCATCATACTTTGAATCTGTTTCTCAATTTCTTCTTTTTGAGTGTGAGAGTATCTGTAGGGAAATTGCTTCTTTGGAACAGCATCAGTCTTCAATTCTATTTGATGCTCTATTTCTCTATTTGGTGGTAAAGATGTGGGTTCATCAAATATGTCACCAAATGCATCTAGTAAAGCTTGAAGATCAGGATTCCCTATTTCTGTAACAGTATTTTCAACCTGTTGAATCACTGAAATAGCAAAAATCTGAGCTATGGTTCCCTCATTTTTGCATTTCATCATCTTTTCAATGCTGTTAGCAGTAATCATCTGCATTTCTTCCTGTTTGGCAGCTTTAATGCTTACTCTTTCATTCCCTTTTGAGACCATAATACTTTTATCCAAGTATTTAATCTCAGCATTAGTGCTATCTAACCAATCTCCTCCTAATAAGAGAGCTGTCCATCCCAAGTTAAGCACTCTTACAGGAAAAGTAAATGTATGTCCCTGCATCTCCCAAGTGAAATTGGGACAAATTACCCTGCTAATCAACTTCCCTCCACCTGGAATCCTAACAATCAAGGGGGTAGTGATCTCTTTCTTGCATGATAACTGTTTAGCTAAGCTCTCATCCACAAAACAATCTGTTGCACCACAATCTATCATCATCAGAACTGCTGTGTTTTCCACCTTACCATGAACTCTGAAAAGCCTTGGGTTACTTTCTGCAGAAATGGAGTGTATTGAAGTTGCTAAATCCATTTTCTCAACCAATAGTTCTTCCAAACTTTCAGTTTCTTCAGCAGATTCTGGTTCACTTCCCCATTCTGTATCATCAGGAACAATTACAAAGACCTGTTTCTGAGTACAATTATGCCCCGGAGTGTACACTTCATCACAATTATAGCATAGATTCTTCTCTCTTCTTGCTCTCATCTCAGCTGAAGTTAGTAATCTCCTCACTGGTTTACCCTTATCCCATGTCTTCCCTTTACTCCATTGGCCACCATGTCTAGGATTTGAGCTATTCATAACTGGTTTGGTAACAGGTTTGGTATGTGAATGGCCCTTTCCCAAGAAATCCTCCTTCATGGCATCTACAGTCATTTCCTGATTTTTTGCATGCCAAATAGCTTCCCCTAAATCCTGAGGTTTTGCTGAGAACACAGCACCTCTGATAGCTGGTTTCAGGGCACAACAGAAGGCAGCTGTAAAGAAATCCTCAGTCAAATTGCTCTGAAATAAAAGCATTTGAGACCTCAATTCTTCAAATCTAGTTGCAAATTCCTCTACGGTTCCTGTTTGTCTCAAAGCATTAAATTCCCCCACCACAACTTTGTTATCTCCCACTTCAAACCTTTTAAGTACTTCTCCAGTAAACTTTTCCCAGCTCATATATCCCCTAGATTCAACAATTCCTTGAAACCACACCTCAGCACTACCCATCAGATACATAGAAGCAAGTTGAACTTTCTCATTATCAGGAGTATAAACCAGTTGAAAGTACCTCTGGGCCTTCCGGATCCATGCTCTAGGACTAGATCCATCAAACAGTGGAAAATCAAAATGTTTAGTTGATTGATTTGTTACCTGAGTTCCAGCAGATACCCCATCGCCATTGCTACCTCTATTGGCAGCAGATCCCATCTCCAAATCAACAGATGTCACTGGTCCATCACCCAAAACTGGTTTCCCTTTGTTATAGATCTGCATTTGCTCTGCAATAGCACCTAATTGCAGAAACATCTTCTCAAATCTTTCTTCTGTCTTCCTTTCAGCAGCTATGCGCGAAGCCTTTTCTTCATTCAAGGCCTGCTCATGCTTCTTGAGCATCTCATTAATCTCCTTAGCGCGAGTTCCATCCGCCATGCTTCAGGCCGTACGGATCGAACAACTCTGATACCAAATGTAATATTATGAATACTATGCTAATAAAATGAACACAGCAACCCAAATAACTGAGGAATTGTATTAATGTGAAGTCTGGTAATACAATCCAAGGCAATAACAGGTAAAATTGGAAATGAAACAGAATGCAGGAAAAGAAAGAAAAACAGGGGAATGGAGCAGAAGAGAATTCAGAGAGAGATGGCTACTGATTTCTTGCCCCAAAAGCTAACAATTTCCTCTCATTTGTACTCTATCCACCAACCCTAGCTGAGTCATCATCTTCTCGTGTTTCATCCTCCATTATTATGCATGTGGAATGGTCCCCCCCGCCATGCAAGCTTCCCTTTGAATTTCAGCCCTTAGATTAGTGGTGCCATCGCCACCGGCTGGGATTAAACCTTCACTTATGGGAACGACAACATTTGGAGCTAAGGTTTTAAAGCAGATCTTACGGCCTTTATAGAAAGCAATCCAACGGCTAACATTTAAACTGAAAATGGAGCTCAAATTTAAGCTTTTCATGACATTACACTCTCCTTTTTGTGATCCTTGACCCCAAGGATCAAATTCTGGAAATTTCCCCACAATATAGTTATAATCTTCCCACGTAGCTTCCTCCTCTGATGCATGACTCCACTGCACCAATATCTGTGACACAGGTTTGTTGTTCCTTGGAATGAGCATCTTATCCAACACAGCAATGGGAAACACCTTGTACACTCCATCTTTATACATTTCAGGCAGTACAGTAGTAGGTGTATGCTTCTTGCCAATCTTCTTCTTTAGCAAAGAAACATGAAATATAGGATGAATCTGACTGTCACTGGGTAAATCCAGCTTATAGGCAACCTTTCCCACCTTGGAAATCACCTTATAAGGTCCAAAATACTTGGGGGCCAGCTTCAAGTTCTTCCTTACAGCTACAGAAACCTGTCTGTAGGGCTGTTTCCTTAAATACGCCCAATCACCAACATCCAAAGTCCTCTCAGATCTTTTTTTATCAGCAAAATGCTTGTACCTCTATTGAGCAGCCTCCAAGTTTGATTTAACTACCATATTAAACTTCTCTCTTTCTTTAAGATAATCATACACATCAGTGTTAACAGAATCAATATAAGCCCCTAGCACAGCCTTCCCTGGGCTGTAACCATACAAAACTTCAAATGGTGTCAGTTTCAAACTAGTATGGTAATTAGTGTTGTACCAAAACTCAGAAAGAGATAACCATTTGAACCAACTTTTAGGTTTACTGTGACACATACACCTGAGGTAGTTTTTCAAGCACTGGTAACTCTTTCAGTTTGTCCATCACTTTGAGGCTGATAAGCATATGACATTGACAAAGTAGTACCCAATAATTTAAACAACGCCTTCCAAAAAACACTGATGAACACCTTATCTCTGTCAGTCACAATGGATTTTGGCATTCCATGTAGTTTGAATACATGGTCCATAAATAACTTAGCTATCTTTTCAGCAGTGAAATGATGAGATATAGCCAAAAAGTGAGAATACTTACTAAATCTGTCAACCACTACCATGATTACTTCTCTCCCTTCAGATTTAGGCAACCCTTCAATGAAATCCATGGTGATGTGTGTCCAAGCTTGCTTGGGAATAGGAAGAGGTTGCAATAACCTGGGATATTTAACTGTCTCATGCTTCATTCTCTGGCAAATATCACACTCTTTCACCCATTTCTCCACATCATCTTTAATCTTAGGCCAATAAAACATTGACTTTACCCTCTGGTAAGTTCCATTGATACCAGAATGTCCACCTAATGATGAATCATGCAAGTTCTGGATAATGTTATCTCTTAATGTCTGATCTGAACCAACACATATCTTTCCATCTCTTCTTAATAAATCACCACTCCATTCATACTCTGGGTAAGATGTCCTATCAACAGATTTGGATTTAACAACTTGTGATAATATTTCATCATTTACATAGGATCTTCCTAATTCAGTTATCCATACTGGAACTGCTACTGTCAAATGATTACACTTCATCTCTTCATGATTGACCCTTGACAGAGCATCAGCAACCTTGTTCTCAATTCCCTTCTTATACTGAACATCATAATCAAACCCAAGAAGCTTTGAAATCCATTTCTGTTGCAGTATAGTGCCAATCCTTTGCTCTAGCATATGCTTAAGACTCTGCTGGTCAGACTTGATAGTGAAATGATTTCCTTGTAAGTAATGTCTCCATTTTTTAACAGCCATCAATATAGCAAGGAAATTATTTTCATACACTGATAACCCAAGATTCTTAGGTCCTAATGCTTTGCTGAGATAAGCAATAGGCCTTCCCTATTGCATCAACACTGCACCAATTCCCACTCCACAAGCATCAGTTTCAAGCACAAATATCTCTTTAAAATCTGGGAGTCTTAACACTGGAGTGGATGTTACTGCCAGTTTAAGCTTCTCAAAAGCCTCTTGTGCTAATTTGATCCACTGAAAGCTATCATTCTTCAAAAGATCAGTAAGAGGTTTACTGATAATTCCATATCTCTGTATGAATTTTCTATAATAGCTTGTTAACCCTAAAAAACCCCCCAATTCTTTGATATTCCTTGGAACTGGCCACTTCACCATAACTTCCACTTTACTTGGATCAGTGGATACTCCATCCTTTGATATAATGTGCCCCAAATATTCCAAATTTCTAGTTCCAAAACTACATTTACTCATCTTAGTAAATAACTTATTTTCCCTCAGAATGCCAAGCACAATCTGCAAGTGAGATAAATGATCTTCCCATCCTTTGCTATAAACCAAAATATCATCAAAAAAAACCAATATGAATTTTCTAAGATAGGGAAAGAAGATCTGATTCATAAGAGACTGAAAAGTGGATGGTGCATTGCACAACCCAAAAGGCATAACTAAGAATTCATAATGTCCACTATGTGTGACAAAGCTGGTTTTGGAAACATCCTCCTCTTTCATCCTAATTTGAAAGTAACCTAATCGCAAATCAATTTTAGAAAAGAAACTAGCTCCATGTAATTCATCTAATAATTCGTCAATAACTGGGATAGGGAAGTTATGTTTGACTGTTAATGTGTTGAGATACCTGTAATCAACACACATGCGCCATGTTCCATCTTTCTTCTTCATTAGTAACACAAGAGAAACAAAAGAACTCTTGCTATTCCTGATGATCCCCTCCTTCATCATGCTTTGAATCTGTTTCTCAATTTTTTCTTT
Organism: Lippia alba; assembly: GCA_037834125.1. Classification (NCBI taxonomy): domain Eukaryota; kingdom Viridiplantae; phylum Streptophyta; class Magnoliopsida; order Lamiales; family Verbenaceae; genus Lippia; species Lippia alba. Next base: position 811 of record JBBMKE010362937.1, on the reverse strand, counting down.
TTGAGTATGAGAGTATCTGTAAGGGAATTGCTTCTTTGGAATTGCATCAGGTTTCAACTCTATCTGATGCTCTATCTCTCTATTTGGTGGTAGAGATTTTGGTTCATCAAATATGTCACCATATGTATCTAGCAGTGCTTGAAGATCGGATCCCCTATTTCTATAACAGGCTCTTCAACATGTTGAATCACTGAAATAACAAAAATCTGAGCTATGGTTCCCTCATTCTTGCATTTCATCATCTTTTCAATGCTGTTAGCTGTAATCATTTGCACTTCTTCCTGTTTGGCAGCTCTAATACTCACTCTTTCATTCACTTTTGAGACCATAATACTTTTATCCAAGTATTTAATCTCAGCATTAGTGCTGTCTAACAAGAGAGTTGTCCATCCCAACTTAAGCACCCTAACAGGAAAAGTAAATTTATGTCCCTGCATTTCCCAAGGAAAATCATGACAAACAACCTTGCTAACCAACTTCCTTTCACCTGGAATCCTCACAACCAAGGGAGTGGTGATCTCCTTCTTACATGATAACTGCTTAGCTAGGCTCTCATCCACAAAGCAATCTGTAGCACCACAGTCAATCATCATAAGAACTGCTGTATTTTCCACACTACCATGAACTCTGAAAAGCCTTGGGTTACTTTCTGCAGATATGGAATATATTGAAGTTGATAAATCCATTTTCTCAGCTAGTAACTCGTCCAAACTGTCAGCTTCATCAGAGGATTCAAGTAACAACCCAGAACCCTCCTGTGAATATTGTCCGCTTTGGTGGGCAAACTGGACACCAACCTCACGACTTTGTT
>JBBMKE010362500.1:0-13093 GCA_037834125.1 Lippia alba | reverse complement strand
TATGTTATATGAAATATAAATTGTATGACCCTTGAATGATTAAATGATTTATTTGAATTTAATATGTGACTTCGTGAGCTATAATTACCTTGGTAATATATGAATTTTATGGAATTTTATGGAATTTATAGAATTTAATTAGGAACTTTTATACGTAGGATAGTTCAATTGTGTATATATGAATTTGTTAGGCAATGTATGAATTAACATGAATTGGTTATGTGCTATATGAGCTAATATGATATAATTTGAATTATTTTGTATTTCGATTTCTCTTATTTACATTTATTGTGCACATGAACGTGTCTTAAGTGTATTATATAATTTTATTAAATTACATAAGATTCTAATTTGCATATAATTGATTTGAATTTGAATCATATGTACATGAATGCATCTCTTAAGTGTTTGTGCGTTAATATGTCTAATTTGGCCACGACACCACCTTTGAAACACAACGTGGACACTTATGCATATTGAGCATTGTCGTGCGTCTTTGTGGTTCATTCTTGAGTCTGAGTCCTTTGCTTGTGTTCAGTTTAGTTCGGGTTGCACCGGGGTGGTGACAAGTGGGTCATGCAGGTTCCGGGGTGAATCGTTGGCTTGTCTTTAGCTTTGTTTGGTACCAGGTGAGGTTTAGGTTTTTATAGTGCGACCTATGGTTTTACGTAATGTTTTCTTGCCCCTATGTGACAATATTTTAATACATAAGTATGTAAATAAGTGTTGTGATAAATATGATTATGACCTTGTGATCGGCTCTTGATTTAAAAATGTAATATAGGCCTATGTAAGCTATTTTGGAAAATGTGTTAGTTTAGTTGTGATGTGTTGCGAGATGAGCCATAAGATATTGGCATGTGATGTGATGTGTGTGTGAGCTCAAGAATTTATAGGTGAGAAACCCTCGGAATGGTATAGGGCCATCGAGGTTTAGCCTGTGCATAGTCTCCACCCAAGATATTATACGCGACCCCTGGGAGTTTGCGAAGGTGTATATTCTTGATACCTCCAAATGTGTGTTCATGGATAGGGCACGTTGTGGGTTCGCTACCCCTCGTGACATTATGATGTGGATGAGTTAAGCCGAGCGTGGCTCTTCCATCAAATTGGTGAGATGGATGATGTGTTGTGTTCTAGTATTTGATAATTTAGTGTTGTGTATATGAAACAGGTTTGAAGCTCGTACTCACCGAGCATGCGTGCGTGCGTGTTGTCGAGTTTATGAATCGAATTGAGATTTATGAAAATTATATATATATTGGTTTGTAAAACCCAATCCCGGTTCATGAATTCACCCCTTTGATACGTGCTTTGATATATCTATCTGGTGTTGGGGTGAGCGTTAGCCGCCTCACTCAGTCAGTTGACTGACACCTCTCCATTTATGTTTTTAGTTTGCAGGTTAGCTTTAGAATTCGCGCTAGGCGGTGTGAGTCAGTCTTTGGAGTCTGTTTTGAATCGAGTCTGTTTATTAGTTTGAGATTTTGCATTTGCATTTCAAATTTGTATAAGTTTATATGTCTGGATCGCACATTTGTATAAGTATGCTCTTAGAGGTGGTCCGTGTGCCACGTAGGATTTAAATTACCCTTGTCGAGTTTACTTGTGTTATAGAAGAGGCCTATGAGCCCAATTTGCATGTGAATCGCCTGTTTTAAATTATCTCGGCCCGTGGCCATTGCTTGTGGGTATGATTGTATATCGATCCTGATGCTTCTGCTTGTGTTTGAAATTTTTACTGCTCACTCTGTACAGGTTTTGATATTTTCAGCTAGGGTCTACGTTCCGCCTAGCTTAGGTTGGGTTTTTGTTTATCACCCGTTCGCTGTGGCTTGGTATGTGTACGAACTTTTCATTTCGTTACATGTGTCGGGCTGTAGTGTGGGGATGTGGTGCCTTTCGTTTGGGGTGTTACAAATCAAGTATCTATTACACGTGCACATAAAAGGATCATTCATTGGCTTCCAAACGAGACGCTCAACCATATACCCAGACATCAGACTTCTTTTTGTAATCAACATCACATGTACCAGTCTTGCAACAAATGAACTTGAAAGAAACGGCATCCTCGGGACAATTACCATTCCACACTACCAAATTGCGAAATGTCATTTTCGGTCGATAATAGATATTGTAAATAACTATAGTTCGGTCAATTGTATAGTTTATATCAGGCAGGCGAAGGCATACTTCTCAAAAGATATCATGGCTGCCTTTTCCATTGTTAGAAATCTGCAACCATATACAAAACGCTTTCGAGCCATAAGGCCATCGGTTTACATAGCACCACCTTATATTCAACAAAATTAAACCGCCATAACTCTTATTAATCTTAATACCACGATTTACCCGAACCAATATGTGGATGTCCCTTGGCAGAGCACTAACTGGGGTCATGTGGGTCCAAGAATCATGTAAAAGATTGAGAAATGAGGGAGTTATGTGCAAAATGGTACAAGGTGGTCATATAAGTGTGATGTTCGTTTTCGAAAAGATTTCGAGGTATCAAATGGGCTTATAAAAATACAAGGTTTATACCATTAGGCCAGAATCTTCAAAACGAGTGCAACGATAGTGATGGAATTCGAATTTGAATTCTCGAGCTCAAGTTACACTTATAGGAACCCAAGGTGCGCTAAAAACGTTTTAATTCTAAGTGCTCTGTTCGTTTAGCGTGCCTATAAGTGTATGAATGTGTTTATGAATGTGTTTATGAATGTGTTTATGAATGTGTTTACCAAACTCAAAAACTTAAAACAAGCATTTAAACACATTCATAACACATATATCTCATGCATAGCAGGTAAGCACAAAATCAGAATTAAATTCGAGCAAGAACTGAACAAATAGCAACAAAACGAACATAAACATTCAAATAGAGAATTCATACTTAACATGTAATTCAAATAATTCAAGAATAAACACTTACAACTTTAAAATAAATATATAATTGAATAAATAAAGAATTTAAATGTGCACATATCATACCCGTTACATCATACCTGATCGGCCGAAAAGTCAAGGTGCCACACTCCCTCCGCCCCTTCTTTCTCCCACTTTCCCTCTTTTGCAAATCTGGAGTAGAGATCGTGGCAATTTGTTGGGCTTGTGGTGGTAGTGGCAATGAAGGTGTAGACTTTGTGTGATTGTGGTGGTAGTGGTGATGATTTTTCATGGAGGTGGTGCCAGCGGCGACGATTTGCCGAGGCCTGGGGGTGTGGTGGTTGTGCCGATAACTTGGAGCGATAATGGTGGTGACGTTAACGATTTGGCGTGGTGGCGGCAGTATAGTGGTAGAGACTGCGGAGACAATAGTGGGATAGAGTTTTGGTGGTGGTTAAGTTAGGGTTGGGGTGGGGTGGGGGTAGTGAGGAAGATGGCCTTAATGCACATATATATAAATTTTTGGGGTTATTTCAAAATAAAAGATTTTATAAAGGGGCAAAATGATATTCATTTTAGCATAATATATTTTTTTAAATGGAATAATTGACGAAATATTTTCTTTGGGACGAAATTTGCAAATAAAATCATACAATACGGGATTGAAATTGAGAAATCACTAATGCTTGGACCAAAATTAAAAGTGGATAGTTTATGGGATGAAAATAGCAATTTCCTCTAGAATATATATGTATAATCACATATATTGTGATTAAGAAGTTCCTTCAATAATAAATATTGAAAAAAAAATACAATTTTAATGTCATTAACTTTAAAAATCCCGTGCACGATGTATTTTGGATTACGCTCTCATTATATTAAATCTCCATTACTTAAACGCAATGTTTGCTAAAAAGTCGGATAAGAATCACAAATACAAACGCAATATCTCACGTTAACAAAATTAAAGTTATATATGTTGAATGCATATTTCACAAAGAACGGACAATAATATTTTAAAATAATAAATCATAGAAAGGGTCGAAATAATAATGATGTTAATAATTTTTATTTTCAAATAATTAAATAAATACCTACTATAAATTTTTAGTTTTAAAATATTAGAAAAATTGTTTATTGGATTAAAATAGAACTTTTTGTAAACTAAAATTAAAATGTCTTTAACTTATTAAAAACGTTATAGGTAGTTCAACTAGAATTATTTTGATATTAATGTTTTAGTTAATTGTATTCAAAATTGATAGTATAAGTTATCCATTTTTTTTCATTTAAGGCCTACAATTTGCAATGTTTATTATAATAAGAAATATCTAATAAATTATAAGATAATAATTTAATTCACATTATAAATTTGATAATTGGACATTTTCAATAAAAGTAACGAAGTTACTAAATTTATGTGAGGGATTAAAGTTAGCTTGTATAGCACCCGCATCGATAGGCACTAACATCCCCCCGCACCATTCGCTCGATTCACATATGAAATTAATTTCCATATATAAAGCAAGCTCATACCGAACCGATGACAAAAGAAAACCTCAACTAGCTAAGCGGGGCTAACCCTTAAACCAAACATAACGTTGTGAACAAATATAAAACGGAAGCATTCAACATAATATACATCATATTCACATAGCGGAGAACATCTCCCAAAATAATACATCTCGCAAAATAATACATCAATTTTCTCTAGGACCCAGCTCCACGTGCTCAGGATCGACCTATGTGCAAAAGACACAAGTTTACACAAGACTTAAACACAATGAACCAAATATGACACTCGGTAACTGCTACATATGCATGAGATGTAATACATGATCAAAATGTTCCAATTTAATCACATAAAAGTACCAAAGTGCAAGCTTTTTCATATAAATAGCATACTATAAAATTAAAGCATGAAAGTTATAAATTAACATGTGTAAAGGCCATATAAAAGCATTTAGAGAGCAAAAGAATCGAATCGGAAAAGTTGAAAAATCATTTTTCTCACAGTGGCCCAGTAAACGGACGTTTGGGGTTTCAGTTAAAAATTCAAACGGCCGTGTGAAAACTGCCTGTGAAAAAATTTCACTTGCCAAACGCCCGTTTGAAATTTTAGTTCAAACTCCAAACGGGCGTTCAAAAAACTACTGCCTCAAATTTTACATCTTAAACGGGCATTTGCAAAACATGAAGAAAATCTAAATGCCTATTCAAGATGCTACTGCATCAGTTATGAGTCTCCAAACAGGCGTTTATAAAAACAACGTAAAACTCAAACGCCCTATTTGTAAGACACAATTTTGAAAACCCATGCAGGCCAAACGACCATTTCCAAAATACACTTAAGATAGCAACACCCGTTTTACTTACGAAAATAGAGCAGATTCGGGCCAAAATAGGGGTGGCCGATCCTTTCTTCCCAAAACACCAAAATATGATCACAACAACAACAAATATCAAGCTAGAAACAACATATAAACATTATACAACCAAGAATTCAAGTTCTCATGCTCAAAATGCACAAACCCAATTCAAATTCATCAATTAACTCATATATGCATATACACAATAAATACCACAACAACTAACATATATATACATTTATTACTCCACATTCACATATAAAATCATCCAAGCAACTCCCAATTCATGAATTCAAGTTTAAACACTTCAAGCCCTAACTATTCATTTTGCAAGTATTCAAATTATAACCTTGAATGATATGAAAATGAAGAAATGAGATGGTGATGATGATGAAGATGAATTCTTGATGCTTTGATGATGAAATCCTTCCTCTTCCAAGCTTGAATGAGGTTTTGATAAATGGAAATAATGAATGGAGAAGAAAAAGAAATTGGGGGTTCTCTTGTGTGGAAATGAAGATGAAATGAGATGGAGTGTGAGAGTGATGGAGTTGTTAGGGAGAGTATGGGTGTTGTGTGTATATGTATATGTGATATGATATAAGAGTTGGTAATTGTATTTGTATGTATATGTGTATGTATAAAGTATGAATTGAATTCTTGTATAAGTGTGTGTATATATATATTAGGAGGGAGGTGTTTCCCGCGTTGGCACTTCGACGCTCAAGACAGTGAGAATGTATTAGGTGGGAAAGATGACCGGAGAATTGTGCAATGTTTTAGTATAGAAAAGTGTTCAAAACACATCACAACATGCACAAATAAGCAAGATTCAAATATAAACACATAATCACATAATTCACATAAGTAAGAAATTCGAATCTAACTCTCGACAACGCACACGTGTGGCGTGCGTACTTGTACGACGAGAACATGGGGCGTCACAACCTTTCCCCTTTAAAAAAATCTGGTCCCCAGATTCACGGCTCGGTCAGAAATAACTCCGGTTGATATTTCTTCATCGTGTCCTCGATTTTTCAATTAGCCTCCTCGGTTTTGTCACTTCTCCATAGGACCTTAACCAAGGAATTTTTTGGTTTCTCAATACTTGAAATTTTCAATCCATAATCTTTACCGGCTTTTGGACAAAGGAAAAATCTGTTGGTAGCCCAACTTCTTCAATTTCCTCCTCGGGTAGAATCTCGGATTCATCGGGATAGTATTTCCTTAGTTGAGAAACATGGAACACATTGTGAATCCCAGTCAAACTTGGAGGAAGATCCAAACGATAAGCCACTTCTCCAATCCTTTCCAAAATTACAAACGGACCTAAGAATCGAGGATTTAACTTCTCTCCTTTACCAATTCAAACAAAGCCTTTACGAGGGGATGCTTTCAAGTATACCTTATCTCCAACCTCGAATTCTATGTCCTTTCTCTTCCGATCGGCATAACACTTTTGCCTATCTTGAGCCGCTTTCATTCTTTGTCCCACCAATTGAACTTTCTTAATCATATCCTGTACGGCCTTTGAAGGTTTATCCAATTTCTCCCCTTTCTTAACTCCTTCTTGTTTACTCCTTTTTCATTCTTCCAAATCAAAGAATAAGGGAGATGAACACTTACGTCTATAAATTACCACGTACGGAACCATCTTAATTGATGCTTGATAACTATTATTCTACGCAAACTCAATCAACGACAATTGTTCAACCCAAGAATTTTGAAAATCCAACACACATGCCCGAAGAAGTTCCTCCAAATACTTAATCAACCTTTCTGATTGACCATCCGTTTGTGGATGCGAAGCCGTGCTAAAATTTAACTTAGAACCCAATAACTTTTTCAACTCTTGCCACAACTTCAAAGTGAGCCTCGGATCCCTATCCGACACAATACTAACTGGAATCCCATGAAGTCTTACAATCTCTTTGCAATACAATGCGGCTAACTTGTTTACCTTATCGGACATCCGAATAGCAAAAAAGTAAGCCGATTTAAAAAGGCAATCAATGATTACCCAAATCCCATCATATCTGCCTTTGACCCTAGGTAATCCAGGTACAAAATCTATACTCGGGGATTAGCAACGGTTGTAGAAGACCACCGGGCTTTTGATGTACGGCTTTCACTAGTTGGCAAATTTTGCAATGCTTCACATACTCGGCAACATCATTCTTCAAACCATTCCACCAATAGAATTACTTTAAATCCTTACACATCTAGTTTCCTCCGTGGTGGATAGAATACGCCAATTTGTGAGCCTCACTCAAGATTACCCGTTTTAACTCCTCGGGTACCACAATACGGTTCTTGAAATGAAGAAGACCGATTTTATCGAACCTAAATGGAAATTTTGGATCATCTTTAGACTTAGCCACCAACTTTTGAACTCCCGAATCGTTGTCTTGACCATCCGTTAACCGTTGCATTAAATTCGGTTGCACGGTGATATTCCGAACATGAGTCTTTATCCTTATCAATTCCTCTAGTTGGCTTGTCTCATCCATTTCCAAATTCGCCACACTAACTTTCCAACTAAGTGCATCGGCAACCACGTTCGCCTTACACGGATGGTATTTGATCGTGCACTCATAATCCTCAAAAAACTCCATCCATCTCCTTTGTCGGTTATTCAAATCCTTTTGGGTGAACAAGTATTGTAGGCTCTTATGATCGGTGAAAATCTCAAATGGAACACCGTACAAGTAGTATCTCCACTTGGCAAGAGCAAATACCACGTCGGCTAATTCCAAGTCATGAGTGGGATAGTGATCTCATGCTCTTTCAACTTTCTAGAGGCGTATGTAACTACCTTTCTATTTTGCATCAAGACACATCCCAATCCCTCTTTTGATGCATCTGTATTCACAGTATAACCCTCGGAGCCTTCGGGAAGTGTCAAGACCAGAGAAATAGTCAATTTCTCCTTTAAAAGACTAAAACTCTCGTCACATACCTCATCCCACTCGAATTTCACCTCTTTTTTAGTCAATCGGGGTTAATAGTGCGGCAATCTTCGAGAAGTCCTTTACGAATCTTCTATAATACCCTGCTAAACCCAAGAAACTTTGAATCTCTGAGGCATTCCTTGGTTTCTCCCATTTAGCCACAGTTTTAATATTTGAAGGGTCGACTTCTACTCCATTCTCTGAAATAATATGACCCAAGAATGAAACCTAATCAATCCAAAAGTCGCATTTACTAAACTTCGCAAACAATTAGTTATCCTTAAGCATTTACAACACCAACCTTAGATGCTTAGCATGCTCCTCGGCGGACCTCGAATACACTAGAATATCGTCTATGAAAATAACAACAAACATGTCAAGAAAAGGCTTGAATATTCTGTGCATCATGTCCATGAAAGTTGTGGGGGCATTAGTCAACCAAACAGCATCACCACGAACTCATAATGCCCATACCAAGTATTAAATCTTGTTTTTGGGATATCTTCTTCTCGGATCCGCAATTGGTAATATCCCTGCCGAAGATCCAATTTAGAGTAAATTCTTGATCCCTAAAGTATATCGAATAACTCCTCGATATGTGGGAGGGGATATTTATTCCTGACCGTCATTTGATTCAATTCCTGGTAATTAATACACATCCTCAAAAACCCATCCTTATTCTTAAAAAATAAAACTGGTGCACCCCAAGACGATGAGCTTGGATGAATATAACTACTAGCCAATAATTCCTCAAGTTGATTCTTTAATTCTTTCAATTCAGCGGGAGCCACCCGATAAGGAGTCTTTATATATAGCTCAGCATCCAAAAATAAATTAATCACAAACTCAATCTCTCTCCGTGGAGGTAAATAACCCAAACTCTCCAAAAACACCTCAAGAAAATCCTTAACTATCTCTGTCTCCTCAATTTTAGATTAATCCTTAGACTTGTTCAATAAATAAGTAATAAAACCCGTAACCCCATCTCGGTCCAATTTATAAGCCTTAGAATACGACAACAAGGAAAAAGACTTTGAACTCGAACCCACAACAACTTCTGAACCTAACTTCAATTTCGTCGCCTGATAATCGACCACGACACTATGATGAAACAACCAGTCCATACCCATGATTGCACCATACCAGTTCATCAACATCTCTATAAAATCTGTCAAGAAGTCCCGAGCCTCGACACTCACTACAACTCCCTTAAACACATGATCAGTAACAAGGTTCCCCCAACGGGGAACTAATCACATAACAGGTAGAGGTATAAACAATAGACAAACACAAAGAGACAGCTAGACCACAAGAAATAAAAGTATGCGTGGCTCTGGGATCAAGCAATGCATGTATGCTCGTGCCATGAATGAATATATTACCTTCAATGACCGCGGCGGGATCAATCTCTGCATCCTGCTCCTCTTCATATATGGCATACGTACGAGCCCTCACCATCTGTCTCTGGCCCACATTCGGTCCTTCCCTAAGCTGAGAACACCCGGTCATCTGATGCTCCGTCGATCCACATATCAAAAAAGAACTAAGGCCACGGCGGCAAGTCTCCCACATGTATGTGGGACCTCCACAATGAGAACATGACTTGGTTTGATGCGTTGGTAGAGGTGCCGGAGGTGGTGGTAGAGCCGGATCTGCCATTCGGGGTTTCTTCCCCGCATTCTTGATATATAGAACCTTGGCGGGCAGAGTCGTCGTATACGCGGTCCTCTTCGATCCGGATCCCGAACCTTACCTCGAATGATGCAGCCTAGGCATGGGGTCCTTCTTCCTATATTCCTCCTCAAGAGCAGGAGCATTGCACGGCATTGACAAATGATTCGAACTTATGCCCGACGTGCCCATGTCTAAGATCCTCTCTCAAGCCGACTACTCTTTGCCTTCTTCTTCTCATCTCAAGCAATGTGTGATGCATACTTTCCAAGTCTATTGAAAGCGGCCAAGTATTGAGTCACCAGTCTACCTCCTTGCTTGAGGTCTATAAACTCTTGGTCTTTCTCTCCCTTATTACCTCGGGAACAAAGGCCTCCCGGGATTCCCTCTTGAATACCCCCACGTCACTTCTTCCCTGGCCACCTCTAGCTTTTCCTTAGACCTTTCCCACCATTCAAATGCGCCGCCATCAAGTTGGAAGATAGCGAATTGAGCTTGCTCAAAGGTGGTGAAGTGTCGGATAGAATAGATCATCTCCACCCTACAAATCTAATCTTCCACCATGGCATCATCTGTGGTGCCCACAAATCTTGGGGGATTATAATTGAGAAAGATGTCGTGGATGTCCCGAACCGGAGGTAGTGGTTTCTATTGAACCAGTGGAGGTGGTGGTGCTTAAGCTCTTCATTGTTCGACGTAGTTGTATACAGCCTCTAGAAAGTTCTCCATGTTCATAGAAGTAGTTGATGTTATGTTGTCGAGGTGGTGAAGGAGTTCTTCTATCCCAACGTGGGGGCCTTCCGCGAGGCATCTACAATTTTAGATATAGAAATATGCGTGTCGGGTCAATATTTATCCATGAAGTGAAACAAATGTGAAATGCCAAATAATTCAAGAAAAGTCACATAGCAATGCAAGACTCTCAAATTGACAATTAATTCCTAAGCCGAACGACCTAGACCGACAAGACCCGACTCAAGAGCCTGATTTTGCAACCAATGCTCTGACACCATTTTAGGATATAGCACTCGTATCGATACACCACATCTCACGCATCATTCGCTCGATTCACATATGAAATTAATTTCCATATATAAACCAAGCTCATAGCGAACGGGTGACAAAAGAAAACCTCAACTAGTTAAGCGGGGCTAACCCTTAAATCAAACATAATGATGCAAAGAAATATAATGTGGAAGCATTCAACATAATATACATCATATTCACATAGTGGAGAACATCTCCCAAAATAATACATCAATGGCCGGCAAGGCCTCAATACCAACAAGGGGTACAAGCTCAAAGTAAAATAATTCACAATACAACCCATAATACATAACATAATTATATTTCAAGAAAATATGAAATGCTAGGACCAAAATAAAGACGACACAACGACCTTATCCCCCGCCTAGCAAACCTGCAAAATACCTAAAAAAATAACGTGGAGTGTCAATCCAAGGACTGAGTGAGGGCATAAATAAATATATCACAAGCACATGCAATTCATAACTGCGAGTAAGGTTTATAAAATAATCCAAGTGGATAGTTTAGAAAAGATCTTGCTTAGAATTATGAATATCCAATTATTAATTGACAAATCATAACTTAACGTGGCCCAAACTCCCATAGTGTGCAATTCTCCAACCAAACTCCCATAGTGTGTGTATATAAAGCATTAAGGCGTTCATTCATACATAATCTTTATCATAATCATAACTTAACATCTGACTTGAACATAGTTTTCCATCCTTCTTCCTTCGGTGCGGTGGAAGGGTTTATAAGGCCCAAACCACCTCATGAGACACATTATCGAGACGAGGGATCATGACTCCTACCCACTCCTTCGATTGGCTAACCACCGACTCAAGAATATCCCGTCTCCCGGACTCCTAGTCGTGCGAGGATATTCCCAAAAGGTACTATGTGCAATAGCTTATCCGACGGGCCAATGTCGTACCGGTCTCTATTCACACACTTTCCAGGGTCCAATATCAAGTGTATAATCTCGCCAAAACATTTCTTGAAAATAATAGAAAACATTTACTTGAAAAAATTTTCTAAAAATAATAAGTATAACTGATACATTTTGGCTTGAAATGATTTACACAAGGTATTATGGGTCAAGTAATATAAATAAAACCTCACATTTACAAAAAGAAACAGAAAGAGAAGCTACAGACCCAACTCCATGTGCTCAGGATCGACCAATATGCAAAAGACACAAGTGTATGCAAGACTTAGACTTAATTAACCAAATATGACGCTCGGTAAATGCTACATATGCATGAGATGTAATACATGTTCAAAATGTTCCAATTTTAATCACATAAAAGCACCAAAGTGCAAGCTCATGCATATAAATAGAATACTATAAAATTAAAGCATGAAAGTTATAAATTAACATGCGTAAAGCCATATAAAAGCATTTAGGGAGCAATAGAATCGAACCGAAAAGTCAAAAAATCATTTTTCTCACAATAGCCCAGTAAATAGCCGTTTGGGGTTTCAGTTAAAAATCTAAACGGCCGTGTGAAAACTGTCTGTGATAAAATTTCACTAGCCAAATGCCCATTTGAGATTTTACATCAAACTCCAAATGGGCATTCAAAAAGCTACTGCCTCAAATTTTACATCTTAAACAGGCGTTTGCAAAACATGAAGAAAATCTAAACGCCCGTTCAAGATGCTACTGCATCAGTTCTGACTCTCCAAATAGGTGTTTATTAAAACAATGTAAAACTCAAACGCCGGTTTGTAAGACACAATTTTGAAAACCCACGCAGGCCAAACGACCGTTTCCATAATACACTTAAGACACCAAAATATGATCACAACAACAACAAACAGGCAATGATGATGAAAATCCTTGAATGACTCCCAATTCATGAATTCAAGTTTAAACACTCCAAGCCCTAACTATTCATTTTGCAAGAATTCAAATTCTAACCTTGAATGATATGAAAATGAAGAAATGAGATGGTGATGATGATGATGATGATGATGATGATGAATTCTTGATGCTTTGATGGTGAAAATCCTTCCTCTTATAAGCTTGAATGATGTCTTAATGAATGAAGATGGTGAATAGAGAAGAAAAATAAGAAGAAATTGGGGTTTCTCTTGTGTGGAAATGGAGATGAAATGAGATGGAGTGTGAGAGTGATGGAGTTGTTGGGGAGAGTATGGGTGTTGTGTGTATATGTATATGTGATA
>JBBMKE010362390.1:0-13093 GCA_037834125.1 Lippia alba | reverse complement strand
AAGAAGGTTGACTCTGGTCAACCCCATTGCATGATCGTGGTACCATAGGGTACCGGGGTGTTGGAGATTCTGGTAGTCGTAGGTTTTCTTTGTCCAAGTAGGACCCCGCTCTCTGAAACCGGATGTGAACCATGCGGTCGCGTGGCCATCACTCTCCGGCTCGTCCATGCCACCGTGGAGGTGCACCACGGTGGGTATTCCCTGTCCTGTGCGGGGTATGGCGGTTGGGATAGTGGGGTCCCATGGTAGTATATGCTTTGAAGGGAGATGATTGGTCCACGTCACGTGTGTGTCGACTCCGTGGAGGGCTTCGATTGTGGGACCGGGGATGGTTGCAGCTTCTATTGATGTACCGTAGGCAAATACTTGAGTTGGAGGGATGTCTCTGTGAAATTTCTGCAAGGGAGAAAAAGTTAAACTCTAATTAGTCAACTTCTACAAAGTGAAAATTTTGTCATTTCACATCTTCTACATCATCTAGTCCTAAAGGCCTAATGTTCCATAAACCTCCCCTGAGGTTTGACAAATTACAGAAACTTCCCCTGACATATGTTGAGGACTGACCTAATGCCCGGCAATATCGCAAATAAATTGAAAACTCAAATATTTCTACAGCAAAACAGGACAATCGCAAGAAAACAGAGATACTATAATCTAATCTAATCAATCCAGATGTAAATTTTTGTAATTCTCAAACTTAAGGGAAGTTTGTGTAATTATCTCAAACCTAAGTACACACCAATATATAATTATCCCTTTAGTTTGTTCAATATTATATACAGTTAACTGGAAACACATGCTGTTATCCAGCAAATGTGAATTATAAAACAGAACAACACTGACTTGAGGCAAAAATTCCACCTCACAAATTATCCTCAAAGAATGCAATCATTAGTGCACTCCACCATATAATTCATCACTTAATAATGTGCTTATCTTAATGCAGTGGCAGATCTAGAAGAGTAAAAATCATGGCCATCACTATAAGGGCAATATGAGTATGGTAGGCCAATGCTGTCATTAGCAAGTTGGAAAATCATAGCTCTAATTGGATTAATTACAATACACTCAATCAGCTAACAACTGAATTGTGATTAAAATGGGAATAATGTATATATTATTCAAACATAAATGTAATTTGGCAAATTTATTATGAGTCCCCACAAGAAGCCAATTACGTATACCAACAAATTACAAGTGATGCTGACATGTATCCCAATGATCACATATTATTTAGTGCGAGTCTAGTGGACAGGCGAACTCAACTAAGTTCAACAAGAAAATCTTTCCACAGTAGTGCTTAGAACAGTTCAAAGTGCTGTCGGATTATAATATGTGTTACTTAATCAAAACAAGAAGATTAGAATAATAATCTACTACAAGAAAAATTCATCATTTTGAGAGTTGAAAATTCTAGCTCTAGCCGACCTGGCCGAACACAACCTATCTTATGGCCAAGTATATTGCACATGTTGTTTGATTAGTCATTTTTAGTAAATTTTATACGACAATAGAACTCTCTACCTCGTAATATTAGTTTAGTCGAACCAAGTTAGGACTAGAATTATTAGTTAAGACTTGTGGAGTACAATTTACAGCTGGTAGGGCAACAGAAAGGCATAGGAGAAGATGAGAACAGTGTTAATTAACTTGCAGCCAAAATCAGATAACGGAGAATCTCATAAAAGAATCTAAGGAAAATTACAAACAGAAAATCTAAAATAATTAATTGCACAGAAGAAAGGAGATTAAATATTGTAGGAAGTCCTTCTCATTACATCTTTTTTTCCTCTGGTTCACACACACGTAATTGAAGATGGAATCATTTGGAGGAAAGGCAACTTTACTTTATAGTATTCAAAAAGCAGAAGGAAATTTGCAATTAATCACAATTATTTGGAAAAATAAATTAAATAAGGAAGAAAAGTCTAAAAGGAAACGCTGAAACAGATTTGACACTTCATTGTAGCTTTATTTGATGGAAAAAGTATGTGCATTTACGGGTATTTTTTTAATTTTAATGTGTTTTTCTTTTTATATTGTAATTTTGATGTGTATTTTTTTTATATTTCAACTTTGGGATAATTCTCTTTTTGAAAAAGAGGAATCACTGTAGTAAATAGTGATTTCATTTTTTCAAAAAGAGAATTTAATACAAAAATTTATGAATGCATATACGAACTCATAAATTTTTGTATTAAATCATCTTTTTGAAAAAAGGAATCACTGAACAGTGATTCCGTTTTTTCAAAAAGAGGATTATCCCAAAATTGAAATATAAAAAAAATCACACCAAAATTATAATATACAAAAAAATACACTAAAATTAGAAATTCACCTGCATTTACACACTTTTAAACTTCAAAATTCCGATGGGGATCTTTTGCAATAAAATAAAACTAGGCCAAAAGAGGTAAGACAGAAAAGTCTAGCACTAACTAGGCGGTCTTCACGATTCTAGATTTTTTAATCCACAAACTATTGCACTATAGATGGCGAATTACATTTTATTACCCTCAGTTTTGACCTAATTACAATATAATTCTTATTTTTTTCAATTATTATCATATAGTCTCTTATTATTTTATTATATTATAAATTAATCCCTATATTAAGTTAAAATTACTTAATTGTATCTGAGAACCTTAAAGGAATCTCAGTTAAAATTATAGTTTAAGAATTATATGGTAATAATTGAAAAAACAGGGACTTCATTGTAATTAGGTCAAACTTGAGCGTACTCAGATGTAATTCGCCCTCCTATAAATTGAGTTAAATTCAATAAAAACTAATTAATTACATGGTACTATAAATCAGGTAAATTATTAATACAAATTAATTACTACAAAATTAGGAATATATATATATTAACACACAACCAAGTGGTTGGAGAGATTTGAACTTAGAACTTTGCCAGTTCAACCACTTGGACCAACCCTATTGCATACAAAATTAGGCATATTGATTAATTAATAGAAATTAGGCAACCATGAATGCAAACTAATCAATTAGTTACATAGTACCATAATTATTGAAGCATCTGAGAGACCCACAGTATACTCATCCTCCCAAAAATTATATCAAATAATCGACTCTAACATATCCTTAAGATTATACCCTAGAAACAATATAAATAGTTTTTAAAATTAATATTTAGGAGTTAAAAGGAGTTAAAACTACTGATCATCTTGCTGAAAAAGATAACAAATGTCACGTTAGTTAACTGGTATCATGCGCCAAATGTCGACTTCGATGCATGCATCCTCTATTTTTTTTTTTTTTCAAAAAATTAAACAAAAGATAAAAAAAATTCAAATACAAAAAAATAACATTTTTTTAATTAAAAAAATAGTTGGTGCATGCACCGTCCTAATCGTGGGCGGGTGCATGCAAGAATTTTCCCTCTTTGTGGTGGTCACATCTACGTCTTTTAACTTTGGCGTCATATCAGTTCGTTTCACTATTGCGACAAGAGAGACAGAGAATGTCACAGTCAATTAGGCGTCATATCAGTTCGTTTCACTATTGCGACAAGAGAGACAGAGAATGTCACAGTCAATTAGGTGTGTAATACACAAGGTCCAGTCTCTTCAAAAGTAAATATACATAAATTAATAAAATTTCAGGATTTCATCATGCCAAACTACTGGGAGTTCTTCAATATTGTCAATGAAATAAGGACAGTAGAAGAAAAGTAAACTGACGAGCAATGAATTAAGAGGAAATAGTGGTTACCCATTTCTTGTGAAACATGCCAATACGAAGCGATTTGGGATAGGCAGAGGTGTTGTGGATATTGAAAGCTTGGATTCTGGGCATATCCGGAAGTTCATCGACGAACATCTCCAACTGGGATGGGCTTATAAGCGTGTCTCCTCCCCATGCAAAATTCAGAAGTCCCATCATCACCAGAACCACAAAAATCAACTCCGAAATCGCCATTCCCACCATTTCTTGTCAGTATTCTTCTGCAATAATAACAAAGAAACCAGCTTCAATGAAATATTACACTTTCCCCCACTCTTTATATATGTGTGTTTTGAGCATAAGGTGTGTGTAGAATAGATTAAGTGACAAGGTTTGGTGACGCTTCAGTCTTCACATGTGAGGCAAGCACAGGGGAATTTTAAAAAGTCTGTGTGTGTGTGCCCCGTAGAGAGACTGAGAGAGATTTTGTGAAGATAATTTTGGCTAATGTTTGAATTTTATTTTAAAAAGGTAAACCACAAAATGACATATCAATTCCATCTAGAATCTCCATAATGTAACTTTTTCTTTCTATAAGTACCACTCAATAAATACATACCACTAAATTTGATGCAGAAAAAAAAGTTAATTACTTGATGAACACAAAAATAATAAGGACCATAACCTCGTTTAACGTAATAGTAACCTTAACCTCAGTGGATTGATCAAGCCTCGTTTAACGTTGCGTGTTTACTGTGTATTAGCAGAGGGATATTGATATTTTTATGAATGGAAATTAGGGAGTTGCATGATTTGAAAGGGAGAAATAGACTGAAAATTATAAATAATGATGAAATTGTGACAGGGAGAGGATGAACAATGAAAAAATATGGCAAAGTTAGTGTGGGGGCTTCGATGTCTAGGCAAAAAGTCTCGGTGTCAAGTGTCAACTAGCTAAAGAGAATTTCTGGTTTCACAAAGACTTTTGCCTTTTGCATTCATTTGGATTCGGTCGTTTGATTTAAATGCAATTTTAATGGTATTTCCTGTTTTTGTTTCATTATATCCCAAAAAATTCAATAATAGTTTAGGTAGAGTCAAAATTATGTGCAGAAATCTCTTCTTCTTTCCATATATTATAAGTATTAAAGTCAGATTTATTTTCAAGTTTGAATAATTCTTACCTAATTTCGGATTTTGATATTAGAAGTCATTGGATTATATTTTAATTATGTTAATTAATGCGACCCTTTCAAAAGGAGGAATAAATTTAAAAAGAAAATAATGCGAGGAGTAATGGAAGAATTATGTCTGACCTCATCAAAACCCAAATTATTGGATCTAGTAAGAATTTATGGAATTTTAAAAAATGATTTGATGGAGATTGTCACCGGTTCTTTAATTATTTTCAATCAACTAGTTATACATCAAGATTAATTGAGCTAACTTGTTTTGACCCTATGGAAATTGGTTGATAATTAATATATGTTTTTATCCTTCATATTTGATTCCAAGTCTGCTAAAAACTATGTGCTGATTGCAATGCAATATGAACAATCATAATTTCTCACAGATTTTCCTTTCTTTTGTTTTCTCTTACACTTATAATTGCTGGATATGTGGTTGATATCATAACCCGTAAAGTCTTTTTTTTTTCCCACTTTAATTAGAAAATTAATAATTAAAAAAAAAGGAGAATGAGAGATAATATATGGAGGGATAGGGTTAAAGGAATTACAACTAATTTTAAAATAAACTCTTACGAACTTATATAAATACTGTGAATATTTGTTTATCATACAATTTATTGCAAACATTATTCTATAATTAACTTTTTATTTTATTTTTCCACTTAAAAATAGAAATTCAATTCATATATAGGGTCACAATCACATACCAAACCTTTTAGTAATATATGTTTAGCTTTATAATAAAAAATTGTGTGATTGAAACTAAATGAATTGTGGTACCATTATTGATTCCAAAGAAGACGAAATTTTAATAGAAGATAAAGGTGGATTAATTCTTTTGGCACCAAGATAAGATATTTTTAGGATGCCTTTATACAATTCCAGTGACGTGGATGCTTTACACTCCACTGGACACCAGAGATGAAGAAAGCAATGCAATCTCCTTTTATCCACCAATATTTTCTCAATTTGAGGAACATATTTTGGCCAAGGGTCCAAATATCCAATATATGACTAGAATTCCCTTCGTTGTTCGGTATTGAACCCAACCTATTCTAATAAAATTCGAATATGTAATTTACGTGATTGATCAATTCTAAATATATATATATTTTTTACTTTGTCTTTTTGATTTGGAACTTGAATGTACTTTTTATTAAAATGAATGAGCTAATAAAATATCAGATAATTATTCTGTGTCTCACGCGTATAAGTAACTCGATTACTTGTAAGCCTTAACTTAAATTTAAGTGTTTAATATTGAGCACGTAATGTATTGAAATTAGAATAATTTTCCGTCCTAAACTGAATGGCTTCAATTAGTTGGCAATTGGCATGATGTTCCCACCATGCCGGATTACGAGTATAGATAATTTACTACTAATTACTGCGAAATATTTTGAGGCACAGTACAAACTTAAGTATCCAAGTAACATTAATTAATAATTATTAGGCTATATTTGAAAAGTCCCTCTGTGCAGTGATTAATACACATATATTTACGAGGTTTACTTGACTTAACGTGGTTAGTCTTTTAAGTCGTGGCATGACCATAAAGAAATTAGAATTTAATGCAGTCTCAAAATTTTCAAATTTTATTGATCTTTGTGTCCGCCTTCTTACCTTCACTAACCATGCAATATTCGTTATTGATTCCAGGAATCAGGATAAACCAAAACTTAGCTTGTGGTTATTCCGGTTGTAACCTGGTTCGTCTTTTGTTAATTAAAATATTATCTTTATTAAATATACTTTGAGTTTAAGCAATCAAAAGAATGACTCCTGAGGCACCAGGATGCCAACTTCCTGAAGTTTTCAACTGAATTTTTTTGATGCCATTGTCACTATTCCATGTCTATCTTATTTCCCTCGGATTTCTAAATGATATAAAATGTTCCCTTTTCAATTTCGAAGACGATTTGTTTATACAAGTGACCATAAACAGACAGGGATTTTGATTGGTTATTGTTCCATCAAATTAACTTTTAAATTTGTTGTCTTTACTCTTATACGAATGTTTGGCCAGTGATGTAGAAATTCTTCCATCTATGAGGGTATACTTTGACTAATAACACCTATGAATCATCGCAGCTGAGGCCATCATATTATCTTTCTTCACTTCACTCTTTACATTGCTTTAACCCAATTTCAGTATGTGTCAACAAAAGGTTTGCCTAACGTATTATCAGAATAAAAGATGTTGATTTATTTAATTGTCACAAACTTTTGAGGCAAATCATAGTTATAGTGTTCTTTATCTTTGAACATGTTTTAATCCTCTGTTCCTTCATCTGTTTGCATTCTCCATCTGCAGAATTCCATTAGCTATGATGCCCGAACTCGTATCAATTTATAGTATTGTGTCGAGCTGGAAGCCTGAAACCTTATAGGGTGAATTTAAAAAAGAATTTTGATAAATCATGTTGCATCTGATATCCTATTGTCCAGGTCTATAGAATGTAAACAAGATTAAATAATGAAATTCCAAGACCATCGATGTAAGAAACACATGGTTTTAGCAATAAAACCTTCACCAAATTAAAAAGATTAATTATAATAACTTTATATTTCATATTTCAGTTTATAAGATTCGTACCAAGACACATGTAAAAGTTAAAAGTATAAATTGATCTCAAGGCTCATGCCGGTCAAGAAATGAAGGTCTGCGATATGGAGAAGGCCACCATGGACCATGACAGGTTCTTGATGCTCATCCAACCTCGGCGAAAATGGTCCGAAAATACCCCTAGCGCCCCCGTCAAGCTCCACCAGACTCCGGCAGCTCTCTTCCGAGCAATCCACCACTTGCACGGCCGACAACGCCACCCCTCCAACCCGGTTCACGGCGAAGTTCTGCTGCACTGCTGCAGAGCCGAAGCGACTAAGCCTCGAGCAGCGTCGACGCCAGATACGTCGCCAGCATCTCGCTGGACTCAAAACCTGCACCACCACACGCCCATATATGAATGTTTTTGTGAGAATTGAATTAATTGATTGGAAAATATGTGAGAGAAAGTTTATTAATTTTGGTAACTTCTCAGTCAAATTTCAAAATTGGAAGAAAACAAAAAGAAAGAAAACATCATTGAAGAACGGCATCAGTGGCCAAAACCCGTGCGCTATGAGGATCCCAATATCATTGAAGAACGGCAAAAACATTGAGCACAAAAACAATACTCCAAGAACAATATAGAAAAACCAACACATCATACAACACAAAAATAAAAAAATAAAAATTTTCCTTGTAATTTCTCAAACATTTTGGGGAAGTTTAAAATTGTGTAATTAGACAAAACGGCAGGCTATACTACTGTGATTATTCCGATGATCAAGTTTATGACTTTAGAAAACAGAAATTATTTGTAAATAGTGGAAGGTTGTTATGACACTTCTACTACACTATTTTAAACTAAGTTTTATTTATTTACGACTATAAGCTAGAAGCTAAAAACAATACTCCAAGTACAAAATAGAAAAACCAACATTACATACAACACAAAAGAAAACTAAAAATTTTCCTTGTAATTTCTCATACATTTTGGTGGAAATTTAAAATTGTGTAATTTCCTTGTAATTTCTCAAACATTTTGGGGGAAATTTAAAATTGTGTAATTAGACCAAACGGCAGGCTATACTAGTGTGATTATTACGATAAAGTTTATGACTTTAGAAAACAGAAATTCCTGGTAAATAAACCAACTATGTTTGGAACTAGAAGATGAAATAGCTTCTTCAAATGAGTGGAAGGTTGCTATGACACTTCTACTACACTATTTTAAACTAAGTTTATTTATTTACGACTATAAGATGAAGCCATGTAAGTTGGTTCTTGAGTGCTTCCAACTTGGACCTATTTTCCCCCTAAAATGAGATAAAGTTGGCTTCTTGAAAACTAATCATTTGGTCAATTTTTAATTTACAATTTCATCATAAAACTAATAACTGACAAGGAAAAGAAAAACTGAATTTTCCATCAAGAGCAGTAAAAGTAATGATCTCCATTTCATGACAACAGTTCGAAACTGAATTTTCCATCAAGAGCAATAAAAGTAATGATCTCCTTTTCATGACAAGAGTTTGTTTTTTGAAGACATGAAAAAATACCCTGTAGGTTATGAAAATTAAAAACTTTACCAAAAAAGAAAAGAATGAAAGATGCAGTTGTTTACTGGATCAATGGTCAGCTTAATAGGGTAAATGCCTTGATTAGCCAATACCTTGAAAACCCCCACTAACTCCTCTTGGGGAAAGGCTTGTTGTCCGGGAAGAACGGACACTGCAGGAAGGGTCGCACTTCATTATTGTAGTGATAACGAATTCGAATCAGTTGACGGGGGAGATTCCATTTATTTTCTATGGCATCGTACAGCTTATGCATGCTCCAAGGCTTCTTCAAATTAAACAGGAAAAATGATCCATTTGCCACAATTTCTGGTGGTAGAATCAAGAGCAATTCTGGACTTAGTCTGAATTCCAAATCAACTTCATCAAATTCTTAAATTTCCTTCTTGGACCGCACGGCAGGCCATTTGCCTTTGACTTTGGGATCTTTGGACTTATTCCTTGCGGCCTCAAAACCTCCTGGGGTCACCGTAAACAAATATATTTATAATATTAAGTCTTCATATATATTAAAACAATAAAAATGAAACAAATATAACACTTACATCCAAGACTTAGAGCAGCTTGTCCTTTGGTATGAGTATACATGAGTGCTAATATCCGTTCATCTTTAACTTCTTCTGGTGGTCCAAGAGGGTCAGGGGTAGTGGTGAGGGTGGGGGTGGGGTACCTAATGACAGCAGGAAAACAGACAATGTTAATGTTATGCCCATGGTAAAGAAGGTCATACTAACTAATATATACTCTACTCACCGGACTGATTTCCAAAACCGGAACCTTCACCAACATTTCCATAAAACTGAGTATTAACCCCCTGATTTCTGGAACCGAAACCTTGACCAGCATTTCCATAACACTGAGTATCAACCCCAAACTGAGTACTAACCCCCTGATTTCTGCCGGAACCGGAACCTAGACCAACATTTCCATAATACTGAGTATTAACCCCCTGATTTCCGCCGGAACCGGAACCTTAGACCAACATTTCCATAATACTGAGTATTAACCCCAAACTGAGTATTAACCCCCTGATTTCCACCGGAACCAAAACCTTAACCAACATTTCCATAATACTGAGTATAAGAATTTCCAAACTGCTGGGGGTAGTTTTGATCTGAAAATTTATGAACACCCTGATTTCCCAAAAGCTCATTAAGCAAGGTTTGATTTGGAACATTCTGATCTCCAACTTGATTTCCAGAACCCTGATTTCCAGAACCCTATCCCACACCACCCGTATAATCATGTCCTGACCCAAAACATTCCAACAAAGAGTTACACAAATTAGCTAAAAGATCTGAATCTATTAAATCGACTCACCCTCAAGGTTCATGGAGGGTTCAATATCAAATATCAATAAAAAGACACGTACAAAACCTTAACAATATTAAATGCCAATCTGTAACAAAAAAGGGCAAAGTTTCATCTCTTAGTTGGAACTTCCAAAACACATCATCCCAAGCCTTTTCTTGCGATCACAGACGAACTTCATCTCTTCTTTCCTATGCATCATACCCACTCCATTCACGACACAATCTCACCATTTAACACCCATCAAAGACACCAAAATTCACAAAACCCAAATCAGTCGCCTAATTCCCACTACAGAATCCTTTAGACCCATTAGTGAACACGTTATCACACACAGAAGAAACATTACAAAAACTGTTGTAAAATAAACTTAATTTTGTATTAAAGTTAATTAATTAATTAAATTAGTTAGTAGAATATGCTTAGAAGGTAATTAGTGTAGGATTGTGTAGAAGAGTAATTAATTAGGTGGTTAGGAAAATTGAGTAGTTAGCTTAATTAATTAGGTCACTAGAATACTCCTCCAACTAGTATAAATAGAGGAGGTCCTTTCATTTGTAACCAAGCAAAAAACAAGAATCATCTTAAGTAATAAAAAGTTCTCTTCTAAATAATTAGTTCTCTCCTCCTCTCCAAATAAATTCATAAATTTCTCCTTCAAAATTCCCTCTCCCACCTAAATAATAATCTTCTTCTTCCAACAAAGTGGTATCAAGAGCCAAGGCTCAAGAAAATGAGTGGTGGTGGAATGGCCCTCTTCCAAGTTCCTATGCTCAACAAAAACAATTATGATAATTGGAGCATTAGAATGAAGGCTCTCTAAGGAGCACAAAATGTGTGAGACATTGTTGCTAAAGGGTTCAATGAACCCAAAGATGATGCCGAAATTGAGAAAGATATAAAAGATTTGCGAATGAGAGACTAGAAGGCTCTCTACCTCATCTATCAAGCCTTAGATGAGGAAGGTTTTGAGAAAGTGTCGAATGTAACAACGACGAAAGAGGCATGGGAGAAACTCCAAGTATCATATCAAAGAGCGGAGCAAGTAAAGAAAGTTCGTCTTCAAAGACTTAGGGGAGAGTTTGAATCTTTGCATATGAAGCAAGGTGAGTCCATCTTCGATTACTTTTCAAGAGTTTTATCTATAACAAACCAATTGAAAAGGAATGGAGAAAAATTAGACGATGTGAGAATCATGGAGAAGATACTACGATCTTTGGATCCCAAATTCATCCATATCGTAGTAACTTATGAAGAAACAAAGAATTTGGAGGAGATGACGATCAAACAACTCATGGGATCGTTACAAGCCTATGAAGAAAAGCATAAAAGGCAAGAGGAGATTCAAGAGCAACATCTCAAAATGAAACTCAATAATAAGGAGAAAGAAGAAAAGTTCGAGAATGAGAGAACTCAACGTGGAAGAGGTCGTGGCTGGTCGTGGTCGAGGAAGAGGGGGTTCATACAACGGTGGTCAAGATAGATAAAGAAGCTCAATGAGTGGTCGTGGTGAAGGCAACTTGAGGCCTAGACAAGATAAATCTCAATTCCGATGCTTCAATTATCAAAGACCGGGCCATAGAGCTTACGAATGCCGGGAACCGAAAACCCAAGTTAACGAGAAAGTCCATTACATGGAAGAATCAAATCGAGAAGATGGTACTTTGTTGCTAGCATGTAAGGAAAAGGAGGAGAATGAAGATAACATGTGGTGCCTCGACACGGGAGCTAGCAACCACATGTGTGGAAAAAGGGAGATGTTCATGCAATTGGACGAGACGGTCAATAGCAACGTCTCTTTTGGTGATGAATCAAAGATTCCGGTGAATGGCAAAGGTAACATCATTATCCACTTAAAGAATGGGAAACAACAATTTATCTCGAATGTTTACTACGTACCCAACTTGAAAAATAATATCTTAAGATTGGGACAACTTTTAGAGAAAGATATAATATCCTAATGAAAAATTATAGTCTTTCAATAAAAGATAATCGGAATAATTTAATTGCAAAAGTCCCAATGTCAAGGAATAGAATGTTTATGTTGAACATTCAAACCGATGTGGCCAAATGCCTTAAAGCCTGTGTTAAAGACACATCTTGGCTTTGGCATTTAAGATTTGGGCACTTAAATTTTGGTGGATTGGAATTACTATCAAAGAAAGAAATGGTACGAGGATTCCCCCACATAAGCCAACTGGATCAACTATGCGAAGGGTGTCTACTCGGAAAACAATTCAGGAAAAGTTTTCCGAAGGAGTCAAACTCAAGAGCACGAAAGCCACTAGAGCTCATCCACACCGACGTTTGCGGGCCTATCAAACCACACTCCATGGGTAAAAACAATTATTTCCTTCTCTTTATTGATCATTTTTTAGAAAAACATGGGTATATTTTTTGAAGGAAAAATCAGAAGTATTCAAAGTATTTAAGCAATTCAAGGCATTAGTGGAGAAAAAAAGAGGGCGCGAGATCAAAGCAATGAGATCCGATCGAGGCGGTGAATTCACTTCAAGAGAGTTCCAAGAGTTTTTCAAGGAGAATGGCATCCGCCGACCTTTGACAGTCTCAGGATCACTCCAACAAAACGGAGTAGCAGAGAGAAAGAACAGGACTATTCTGGACATGGCCCGGGGTGTGCTCAAAAGCAAGAATATGCCAAAAGAGTTTTGGGCAGAAGCTGTAGCCACCGCAGTGTATCTGATGAACCGATCTCCAACAAGAAGTGTGTGGGGAATGACGCCGCAGAAAGCATGGAGTGGAAGAAAGCCAGACGTCTCGCA
>JBBMKE010362282.1:0-13094 GCA_037834125.1 Lippia alba | reverse complement strand
CTCACCTACCAACCTTGGGGCCCTAATTGAATCTTAAACTCTCTAAGGACCAAAGTGCATCCCCCCCCCCCAATAAGACACAATCCACACACCCTTTCCCATTCATTCATTCATTCATTCATTCATTCTTCTTCTTCTTCTTCTTCTTCTTCTTCTTTTTCTTCTTCTCTCAACACCTAAGGCCCCAAACCCCTCTCCTCTCCTTCCCCAAATACAATCTAAGTATGAAGCAAGAAGACAAAGATCTCAAGCAACATTCTTCTCCCTCAAGCTCAAGATTCAAGCCCCCATCTTCTTTCTTCTCTTTCATCTCCATTCTCTCCAAGGTAATATGTGGACTTTTGTGTATATGTGCTATATGAGTTAGGGTTTGAATTCCTTGGTGCTTAAAGCATGATTTTGTGTGTATGTGAGGTTCTAATACTTGAATCCATGAATTGATGGAAAGAAATTGGTTATGGAGATGGTGTATGCATATGCGTGTATAATGTGTGTGTATACATGTATATATGTGTATGTATATAATGTGGCTTTGTTAATTTCATGAATTTTTAACAAGAGAACTTGATATAGCATGAATACTTGAACTTGTGCCTTGATTTTTGGTGTTTTTAGTTGAGTTTTGGTGTGGTTTTGCTCCACTCTCTTTTCCCCCGCGTACAACCCTTGCTTCTTCTTCTTTTTCTTGCCTAGAAAGATTGCCTGGGCGGGGAATTTTTGTGAAGAAAATTACCCGGGTCGGGTAAATGGGTTTTTTGTCATAGATGTGTTTACCCGGGGCGGGCAAATCTTTAGTGCTATTTTGCCCGGGCGGGTAATTCCTCATACGAAATCGGATTGAGTTGAAATTTTAATTTTTGAAACCTTTTTGAGTCTAGAACATTCTTCAATTAGAATCACCTCAACATCATTTCTAGATTGTGAGATATAACCATTTACTTTTTGTGTCGCCACTTCGTCGAGAATCTGCATTCACCGAACTTCACACCTATGCCATATTGACATCGCTTTGAACCATGATTCGTGCCACATATCATTAGAAAGCCCTGTGTGTCTAATTTCATTTCCAACAAACAAAACCCAATTCCAATTTATAGAACTCAAGATATTCCCATTTTCCTACAGCTTGTGCATTTCCAAAAATTGTCCACTTTTGCTAAACTTTGCGAAAACCTCTCTTCTTGCGTTCCTTTCACTTCCTTGACTCTCGTATCTGATTTATATGTATTGTATACTTTATTAATGGATTATTGTGCTCATGTTTGACACTCCTTGGTCCTTACTTGCTTAAGTTTGCTTATTTGATTCTGTTATTTATATGAATTGAATTCGTATGAGTGAATGGCATGAGTATGTGACCTCTTTGAGACTTATTGCAGTTTATACGTACAGTGTTGATGGTTAATTGTTTGGTATGTTATGAATTTATATCATTATTTACTTTGTTGAGGCATTTATTATGCACATGAACATAATCACAACATTTCCATGCCTTTTATGCTTTCATTGTATCGGGCCGACGGTGACCTCTTGCGCAAGTCCCATCGTGTTGGACCAACCCGGATACCTACCAGGAGGTTTGGTGGGAGATGGGATTTTGGTCTGCGGGAGTCATGAACCTACAAATCATCGTGGGCGAGGGTTAGCTACCTAGACTATCACCGGAGAAGGAGGTTAACTTGTATATATTTTTCCACTTGTAATAATTATAATTCGTGAATCGTGCTTGTTTCATGATTACTTGCTCGTACTTGTCATGTAATAAGTGAAATGAGGAGTTCAAGATGGAATAAATACTCATTCTTGACGGGTCCCTTAAAATGTTATACACAGATATCCGTAACCTCTGGCATGCACCCAGTTGCTGCTCAACCAGGAGTTCGTGGATCATTAAGGTAAAATGGGCATCAACAGAGGCGTATAGATATCGACACATTCATATTATATCCTGTTTATGTGACTTGTATGTATTGACGTAATTCCACCTGTACGTATTGATCATTCCTGATTCTCATCACTTGTTTTAATAACGAATAACGTACTGTGGGATTATGTCTGCCTGATTGCGTGATTATATATATATGCGTTTGTACCCCTTCACTCAGTCAGTTGGCTAACCCCTCCCTCTCATTATTTTTAGTTGTTCTTGCCGGTCCAGTCTTTGCTAGGCGGGAGTCTTTTGGTCTTTTGTTCGAGTCTACACTTTGTACACACACCGCATCTCATGTCTCGGTAGTTTCTGTCTATTTATAGTTGGCCTGTGTGCCTTATTCATTCTTGTAAGTTATGTCGGCTACTATATGTATTTACTTAGGCCAGTGGCCATTATTTATTCTCTTGTTTGGGCTTGTAGCCCCTTTGTAATTGTTGGAGCCTGTGTGCTCATATCTGCCTTGATTCTTTTTGTCGCTTCCGCACAACTTGTTGGTTTACTTGACTGTTTGGTACAGGGTTAGTTTCCGCCTAGCTAGTTAGTCTTTTCTCTTGTCTCCCATTCGCTGTGAGTTTGGTTCATGTATGGTTTTAAATTTTATGGGTGGACCAGACTCATAATGCTGGGGATGTGGTGCTCTCCATTTAGGGTGTCACAGAATTGTTCCATGGAAATAAAAGTACGCTTAGCTTCACTCTACCACCACATAAATTTCAGCAAACTTTGGACCATAACAAGTTGAGATCCCTAAAGAAAAATGTAATTGAGACGAAAATTCACTCGGTGATCCGAAACATAAGCTCATACAGAGCGCTGGGACCGGATGGTTATCAGACTTTTCCCTACCAACATTACTAGTCAACCATTGAGAAATCAGTGTGGAATTTCGTTAAAGGTTGTTTTGACTCGGTTTGATTTTGCTTGACATTGGAGTTCAACATATTATTCTTATCCCCAAAGTTGAAAATCCCACTTGTGCACAGGAGTTTCGTCCTATAGCCCTTCATAATGTGATTTTCAAGATCATTACCAAGACTATTGTTTAATGCCTTATATAACGCCCCAACTTTTCAGTTGTACAGGTATGATGAATGTGTTTACCAAATTGCGCAAATTAACTATTCCTAAGTGATTATTAGAAATAATTGAATATGAACTCTCATGGATCCTTAAACGTTATATTTTTATGTGCTTCGTTTGCAGGTCATTCTTATTTGAATTGATTCTGGAATTTTGTGAGAATTTAGTATATTGTGGATTTGTGTGTTATAAACATGTGTTCTTGCTCGTTTCATGTTTACGACCATGTTTGTGGTGGTAATGAATTCCATTTTGGTAATTTGACACCCTAGTGTGGTACATCACATCCCCGCGCTAGGACCGAACTCATGTACGATTATAGACAGCGCACAAATCTAAATCCTAGCGAATGAAGACACAACACGAACCCTGGCTAGGTGGGACTAACCCTCAAACTAATAATTCAACAATCACGAGAAATAATCATATACGAGTCAAGGGATAGCAGAAGCATAATCATAAAACATCTCCATCAAATAGAGTCTCCAAGTATCAATACCAACATAACAATGATATAATCAAATCCCTTAGCCGACATGGCTACAAATCCAAAATATGACATAAAATGAAATAAATATGAGTGTGTCGTACACAAAGTGTAAACTAGCTAGACACGATCACAACTCAATGCAAATCCCGCCTAGCTACTCCAACAAGAAACCTGAGGGACAAAGAAAGGAGGGGTCAGTCTCTACAAGACTGAGTGAATAGCATAAGTATATATAGAAAGCGGTAAAGTCATGCGAGCTATAATTCCACCCAAGGTTTTTAAGAAGTAGTGGTAAAACGAAGGGTATCAATGTGTGGAATTACGACTATCAACCAATTCGATGAAAAACGTGTCAAGTGGCTCTATGAGTGAGCAATCTCCAACCTTACTCCTTTTGTGTATAAGATGTTCAATTAAGGTATCATGCAAGAGGTTTAAGTTTTCACTTTGATTACACGATTCATTCATGTGTAGACGTACTCCTTTTTCCTTCGGGTTGGTGGTCCGGGTAGCTAGCCCTCGCCACCCACTCACTATGATCAATGGGTGCATGAATCCCAAATGATCTGGTGCTCCATTCGATTCACCAATCCTCCTAGTGAACGTCAAGGAGGTCCAAAGTTTGGTGGGACGTATGCAAGAGATAGCCGTCGACCCTTGCCTTCCTAGTTCTCTCAATACACACGTCCCTAGGCCCCACGAAATGCATGATTCTCACGATATAGGTCATGAACAAGTATCGGTTCATTTTGAAAACATTTGAGCATTTGAAAACCAAGTACATAGTATATATAGGTTTTGGCCAAAACATCGCATAATTTGGGTTGTAAGGTTTTATTACATAACCTGTCAATTTTCCTCACTTGTACCAAATACCAAAAGAAACACGACACCTCGGACCCTGCACAACCAGCTCGTCCTCGAGAGCAACCTCTTGTTCTTGGAGAAGGTGAAAGGGATGGAAATGGAGGAGAAAGGCTTGAGCTTCAATTCCTTGATATGAATGGTAAAGAAATCTTGATTTTCCTTACTTGATTGATCAACCCATCTTGAGAGTGAGAATGGAAGGAAAATAGGTTTTGGGTGTTCTTGTGTTGGATGAGAGAATGAGATACAAAAGGGGGTATAAGGGTTTTAGATCAAGTTAGGTAGGAAAATGAAATGGGTATTTGCAACTTGGTCCTCAAGAAATTCAAAAAGTAACAATCAAGTTCTTATCTTTAGCAAACAAGCAAATTGGCCAATTATCAAGTTCTCAATTAAGTCCCAAAATTTCACATTGTTACAATTAAAGTCAAATAGGCATGCTTGAAGAAATAAAACACATAATTCAAGATTTAAATAATGCCTGACTCTCAAAACCATCACGAGTGACGCGAGTACCTGAGCATCCAAGAAGTGGGGGTGTCACAGGTAATGAGACCAAAACGGGGGCTAAAGAGTATTTAGCGCACCTTTAGTTTTAGATAACTAATCTTGAGCTCGGGAATTCGAATTTGAATTCCGACACCTCCATTGGATTCGAATCGACGATTCGGATATAATGAGACAAGCCTCATACATTTCTAAACCCATCTGAAGTCTCGAATGTTTACCCAAAAGTGGAAAATCCCGCGAAATGACCCCTCTCTACTAGATTGACCATATCTTGACCATTTCTTACCCAAAGTTAACCAAATTTGGACCCACATGCTCCTCACCTGAAACCCTATCATATATAACCTCCCAACACTCCAACCTAACACCTTATACACAATTTTCCCAAGAGAAGAAAAGAATAGAGTGAACCCATGGAAACCTTACCATTTTCTTGACCCTTTAGAGCTCAAGCATTTTCATTTCTTCCCATCTCTTCAAGGTAAGTTTAGATTTGAATTTCTTTCTTCTTTGTGCATTATTTCATCCATGGGAATCATGATTTATGTGCTAGAATCTTGTTGTATTGATTGGGGATTAAATAACTAGGGTTTGAAATCAAATTTGAGATTCATGCCTCTCTTCCATCCTTTTTGATTCCATGAATTGTAATGTGTTCACATGAGCTTATTTAATGCAATTATGGACTTGTATTTCATGGTATTTTAAGAATCAATAAGTTTCCATCAATGAACTTTGAATGAAATTGGTGAACTTGAACTTCTTTTCCTTCTTCTTCATGTGTGTTGCTTGGGTTGTGTTTTATGCATGATTTGGGGATGAGTGTGTGATGCTTTTGCTGCATAATTTCACCTTGATGTGTTAGTAAGGGTTTGGTATGTGTTGGATTTGATTTGGAGGCCAAAATAGGGCTGAAAATTGGGATTTCAGCCACAATCAGAGATTTTCAGCCACGATCAGAGTAACGCCCATTATCGGGCTTTCCTCTTATTTTTGTGTAAAGCCCGTTACCTAAGGCCTGCTGCTCTTGTATCAGGTACGGCCGTTACCCAACTTAGTGAAGGATGGGGGTAACGACCGTTACCCCCTCCCCCAATCTCCTTGTTTGTGTGTTTCGTCGTTTCCTTGCTCGTTTTGTCCGTTTCCCTCCCCGATCTTGATCCCTATTTATTGCTTGTTTATATGCATGGAATGCTATGATAAGATCCCTAATGCTTGGTTTTGATATGTATTATGTTCAAATTATGTGTTATGAGCATTGTGTTAAATTTATGGGTTCGTATGATGTGTTATGTGCAAGATATGGATTCGCATGCCTCCGTTGCTCCTTAATACGCATGAATACCTTGATGCTTGTATTGTGAACCCTAATTGCATACTTTACCCTTCTTTTATGATTCTTATGAATTGTATACATGTTGAATTATGTGTTATGACCATTGTTTGGGAGTTGTGACTCATTTTGATATGAATTATGAAAGATATGAACTTGAATGGATATCAACGCTCCAAGTGGCGAATGAAATGCTTGTATATATGCCTTTAAGGCATTGATTGTGCATTGAACATCTACATGACATGATATCTTCTCTTATGCATATTATACCACATCGTATTCATCTCGTACATCGAACTTGGTCATATCGAGTCTCACTTCACCTCTTTTGCACGGATTGTGGTATGAACGGAGATGAGACTGATCCCTGAGGTTCCTGTGCCTTTTTTTGCTTCGAAGGTGGGTTTCTCTACTATTAGCTCTCTCAACCCAATATATATATCCAATGTATAAAGTTTTAAGCCAAAACTATATTATGTATATATCGAGTCTTTTGGAGTAAATGATTGTGAACGTTTAGCCCTTTTCTTTTATGAAGCCTACCTTATGTTTTGGCGAATTGATTGTATGCACTTTATGGGTGCCCTGGGGCTTAGTGTATGTGGCTATCCACGAAAGCATGGGTTGATGGTGACCCTCATACACTACTCCCGCCATGTATGACGGTGTAACCGACTCACTAAGAGATTGACGGGGAAGGGGAATCGGGCTTTAGGGTTTCATAGACCCCACTACCCATCATGTATGGATGGTCGGGTTTTGCTAACCCGTCCACCACCCGGAGGAAGAAGGTGGTTATGAATGATTATGACTATGATCAATTGATTGTGCACAAAAGATTTTATGTATCATAGTGAATGAATAATGATTATGATTATGCAAGGTGAAGGTTGGAGACTTAGCCTTTTGCCGAGCTCACGTATGACCTAATGATCGTATATTGTTATGGAATTGATTGTTATAATCCCGTTTAATGATTCTTTTCTTTTACCCACTTGGGAACTGCTTCGAAAACCTTACTTGAGATATAGCTTGCATGTTCTTATTTACATTTTGCAATATTATATATTATGCCCCATCTTATACCCACCAGTCTCTTTTAGACTGAACGCATTTTGGTGTCAGTTGTGTTGTGCAGGTTTCCTTTTGAAGAGTGCTAGGTGGGAAGTCAAGTCTTTTGGTGCATTGTAATAGAGTCTAACATTACTTTTACACACAGAAATATTTAATTATCGTTGTATTTATGTTATGAACACCTGTGGCGCTTATGAATTATTGAGGCTGTAACAGCCATTGTTATTTTTGTATGATACTTATTATCTGAGCTCGTGGCTCACTTTGACTATGAGATACTTGATTAGCTTCTGCATTATTGTTGCATTACTTTGAGTTTCTTTTAGTGTTTGGATTAATTGGTCTAAGGGTAAGTCCCGCATAGCCTAGCGAGTGTGTTGTGTCCCCGTTCGACTTAATTTAGCTTGTATATGGATTCTCCATTTCATATACGGGCCAGGTCATGGTGCGAGGGATGTGGCGTCACGCACCGGGCGCTACTTCCTTAAGTGGTATAAGAATATCGGGTTGCAAAACTTAGGCTCTCATGTCGTGTCGTGTCAAGTTAGTTGTACGACTTTAGGAACTAATTGTCAACGTGTTTCATATGCTTGCTTATGTGCTTTAGGTGCTTTAAATCTTAGTTGGTTGAATTAATTGCACAGTCATGCATGAACTAAAAATAACACGCCTTTTCAGTGTTTATTTGACATGATGCCTCTGAGGAGACAAAGAGATCAATCTCTGAAACTACCGCCTTCGCCACCTCCCATGAACATGGAAAACGTCATGGATGCGGTGTATAACTACGTTGAGCATAGAAGGGCTCAAGCTTCTCCACGACCACCACCACCACCACCTATGCAACGGGACTTATATGGGGTGTTCTTAAGCTATAATTCCCCTAGGTTTTTGGGTTCTATTGAGAAGGCTATTTCGGAGGGATGGATGACTCGGATTGAGAGGATCTATACCATTCAGTAATTCACCACCCTCAAGAAGGCTCATTGGCAGTTCCGATCCGATTAACACTGGAAAATACACTCGCCATTTTCCAACTAGATGGCGAGGAATATAATTCGGTTATTTTAAATTCCTTATGAATTTTGAATTATTTGAGTGAATTTGAATTTGAATACTTGAACGTATATGCGCATGATTAACGTGTTTGATTGCCGATTCTATTCAAGTTTAATTCAAAATTTCGTGAAATTTGAGTATGTGGTAGTTTTATGTGTTATGCGCGTGTATGTGTACTCGGATTTTAATTTGGAACTCGTTTGGAACCCCGAAACCATCGCAGAATACCAACTCGCGCCTAAATGACCCTTGCCCACTAAAATGACTATAACACCCTCATTACTTACCCAAATTACATATGGTTTGAGCCTAAATGCCCCTCAGTAATAACCCCATCAGCCATAACAAATTCCAATTTAATTTGAACACTCCAAACCCTCCCAAATTTGCAGCCAAATCGTGGCCCAAGAAGAGAAGGGGAAAAGTGCACTATTGATCATCTCTCCCATTGATCAACCATTTCCATCTCTTGCTTTCTTTCACATGTGAGTATAGATTATTACATGGGATCTCTTTCTCTTTCATTTAAGCTAGTATACGCATATATTGATCAAGGTTTGCTATGGTTTTGGAGATATGGACATATATGAGGGTTTGAACCCAAATTTGGTGTTTATGCATATACCTTAGTTTTTCTTGAGTTTCTTGTGTGGAGTGTGATCCCCTGAGTTCCATTTATACTTGCTTAGTGGTATTTGTCTTGGTAGTTGGAGTATTAATGAGTTGCCATTAATGGATTTTGAATGAAAAATGGAGATATAATCATATATGCCATCTCTTGCCTTAGCTCTTGTTTGGACTTAGTTCTTTGCATGTATTGAACTTGATTTCTTGGTATTTTGGTGTTGGATCATTCTTGATTAAGTTGTGAAGAGTGGGATTTGGTTTTGTGGGATTTTGCCCTGTTTTGGCCTTGATTCTCGCAGCTGGGAGCTTCCAATGACCGTTGGATTTTCCCAGGTCGTTGGAAAACCAATGGCCATTGATTCGATGTCGTAGCACCCCTAATTATTGCATTGAATCAAGGGCCGTGGGAAATCTTGATGGAAATCCCAATGGCCGTTGATCCTTTGCAGTAGCCCTGGCTATTTTTCGTGCTTTGTTTTCTCATTTCTTTTCACTCGTTTGAGGTTTTCCTACCCCTAGTATGATTCCTACTTGTTCTATGCATGGTTATGAGTATGTATTGCTATGATATGATCTCTTACGTGAATTTAATATGTGATCATGTCGAAAGTTGGCTCGGCAATGCTCCGACTAGATCACTCGAGAATTTATAGTTGGGAGAGTACTCGAAGAAGTTGACCTAAAAGATTGAAAAAAAAGTGAACTAGAAGGCCGAATAGGGACAGGAGGGGCCTATGTCGGCACTCCGACGATCAAGTCAGTATTCGAGTAGTTACACGTCAATTTTTTAGACTTAAGCGTATTTAATGCTTGTGTTAAATGACATAAATGAGGGGGTATATATACCTGCGGATGGTAGTTGGCTTCTTCCGTACATGTGTCAGGCGCATTAAATGCTGCCCATACGCTTGTACGGTCCGTCTCAGATCATTTAATGCTAAAGACGACGCTAGGTGGGGACCGTTGGCAACTCGAACAGGTATCGACTAGGACACCTCTAGTCGAATATGACTGGACTAGACCCTTAGATGTTTTGGAAAGGGGGAGGCGGTTATGTGATTGGCCTTTATTCGACCAGATAGGCCAGTCGACCAAGTCGACTATGATGACCCAGTGGGTCCCCGCGGCGGGTTTTTCCACTCCCCTACGTGGCATTTTCTGCTACATGGAGCACGTTGGATGGGCCAGGTGTCGTGCACGTGGTAGGCGATTTCGGCCCACGTTATTAGCCCCCGATAGACGGCGTAATGGGACACGTGGCGTCCGCCTATTGACTCTCTAGAGTGGGCCCCAGAGTAATGATGGGGACGGTTCGCCTTCGAAGTTCCCGCCCAAACATCTCTATATATATGGCCCTCTGGTCATTTCATTTTACTGCTTCCTTAGAGAAATTCAAGAGCTAAAGCAATCAATATATTTGAGTAAAGAGTGAGGAACTTGCATCAAGACAGCGACTTTCTAATCGGTGAGCTTCTTCACTCGACTTTTTCGATTATAGTCTTTGCTTTTGATTATTTTGCTTTTATTTTCTCCACTTGGAGTTCTTTCGCGTGCGCGTGAGAGAAGCCCCATCTTGACTCGTACTCGACATTTCTCCCTGACATCAACCCCTTGATCATTATTTCGAGGAGAAGAATTATCGGAAGGGATTTTGGTCGATTCAGTCGGTTCGAGCAGTAGGATGTCTTCACTTGCGACTACAAATTCACAGAGTTCGAGCGAGGAGACTAGCTTCAGCTCTGAATCTAGTGTAGCCAGCTCACTTAGAAATGAGCTGAGGAATTCTAGGGAGGCCTCTGATGAAGAGGTTAATGTAATTAGTAGGTCCATGAAATCAGGGAATAGGCAATCGGCATCTCTATCCCATACCGTAATCTCGGCAGAGCCGATTTTTGTGGTGTGCCCTGTAGGTATGCAGCTAGTCGATGAAGAGAAACCATCTGGGTCGAACCAACAGGGCTCGGATGAGGAGGATGACTCAATACACATCCCGTACGGTAGAAAATCTCACGATCGGATGCTTTTAAAGGATGTTCGATTCATCACTTGCAAGATTACCGATAGGATGCTAGTTGATCTTCGAGACACATTATTTGGCGGTGAGGTTGTCCCGGAAGGCTATCGGGTATTTCGACCATCTATTGGACAAAGGTTAACCGACCCTCCCGAGGGGTATATAACAATCCACTAGAAGCACATTAACTCTGGGTTCAGGGTCCCAATCAAAGAAGTAACACTCGAGCTCCTAAACCACTTCAACATCTGCCCAACCCAATTGATGCCGAATGCCTATGCGATGATTAATTGCATTCGAGTACTGATGCGGTATTTCGGGATACCGATGGTCGGGGTTATAAATGAGTTGTTTAAGGCAAAAATCTCGAAGGAGAAGTTAGGCTCTAGCTACGGTTTCATTCAGATATCATTTAAGTCGAGCCACAAGATTATGACGTCGCCAACTTCCTCACATGGGGTCGAATGGAAGAGACAATTTGTCTTCATCGAGAGCAAGAACGGCTGGCCCGACTTGAATAATAGGATCTGGAATTGGAAGCCGAGTAAATCTTTTCCCCCGGGAGTCCCGAGATGGTCGAACATCTTCATAAGAGACTTGCTCAACTTGGGTGTGTTCGACTGCAAAAAGTTGATTGAAGACAAAATGCTTGTTAACTTTGGCATCGTCACGGGAATCCCGAGCAGGCGCTTCGACCCCGGTATCTAATTAACTGAGCGAATCTGTCGAGTGGAGCATTCTGGCATTTGTCATTCTCTCATTTTCCGTCGGATTTCATTCAAGCATATCTTTTAACCCTTTTCCCCCTTTTACAGATAAAGAAGTCATGAGTCGCCTAAACCAGCTGCTCGGAGATATGGCAGACCTCGACGAGGAGGAGGTCATAGTCGAGGCCGCCAAGGCCGTGGCCCAACACAAAACAGCAAACGCCCCAGTGGCATGGACTCCGCAAACTGCCCCAGCGGCTCCTCCGACTTAAGCTACTCAGCAACAAACTCGACCAGCAACAACTGCTGGTGGCTCGACGGCTCCGCATGGCTCCGGGGCAAAGAGAAAAGAGAAAGTTGTGGTCGATTAAGATGATTGGCGCACGAAGTTGAAGAAGGGTGAAACCCCCAAAATCCCCAGGCCGATTCTTACGAGTAAGGGGAAGGAATCCACGGCAACAGGTGGTAGTAAGTCGAAAGGCACGGTCTCATCTGCGGATCTCCCGGCTACCCCGTCAATGACCGAGAAGACGCCGGCCCCTTTCTCACTCGAAGCGATAAGGATGGCCAACCAGTCGTTCCAAGCCCCTGCCGACGATGTCGCTGATTTCTTTAAGATGTTGAAGATAACGGAGCCCACCTACCCGGAGGTCTTTCGCTCAAGAAGGATGACGGCCAGTACCGTCGACTGGGCTCAAGCCCCCGAGATGATCGGGCAATGGGCGCCATCTATCACAGTATTCAGGCACAAATCGATCACCGTTCAAGATGGCGGATGTTGGATATCGAGCTGGAGATGAGTGCAGCAATCAAGGCTGTCGGGGTAAAATCCTCTTTTTCAAATTTATAGCAATTTTCTACTCAAATCGGTCTAATCGACATGAAAGAGGGCTTCGAGCTTTGCCTCGCTCAGTGCTGAGCGGCTAGATATCTCCCCGAGAGCATCGACCATTCCAAGGTTAGACTCCGCTGCGCAGACCCTCGACTGCCTCCACAAGTCGAAGACGCGGGACCTGCTGTGAAGATCGATTGGAGGAAGTGCGAATTCGGCTTTACAATCGATCTCGCTAAGGCAATATGTATCAACAAGTCGGAAGATCCCAGCAAGCTAACTCGAGTGGCCGACCTCGACACTATGACTGAGTCAAGGATTTTGAAGGAGGTTTTCCCCGAGCTAGAGTTTGAAGAAGAAGGGGAATCTGAGGAAGAGCTCCACTGAGGGCCGGTTGAAGGAAGTATGTTGGCGGCCCTAGTTAGTTTTACTTTTCTAGTTTTTGTTGTTTATTTTCTTTTGCAAGTAGTTTGTCGACCCAGGGTGGTGACGAGTGTTCCCAGCTGCAAAATCTAAAGGCAATGCTCAAACTGTAATTTTAGTCGACCCGGGGCGGCCGACTGTA